>ML426914.1:0-19408 GCA_005239525.1 Nicotiana knightiana | reverse complement strand
GGGGGGGGTAAGGAAATCTTCTTCGTCCTCGATCATCTGATCCTTGATCACCTGCTCCTCGGGCTCAGCCGAGGGCACGGGCTGTGATTTCTATTTGTCTACCTGTTTGTCCTTCGACTTTTCCGATGTGGATGGTGTCGATGCTGGTGCCAAGTCGTGCATTGCGAACATCTCCTTGGACGCATTCTGATCTCCATATACTATTTTCACGTCATCCTTTGTTGGGAACTTCATCATTTGATGAAGGGTTGATTGCAGTGCCCTCATACTATGGATCCATGGCCTTCCAAGTAGAGCATTGTACCTCATGTCACCTTCATGACATGGAGTTTGGTGTCTTGTATGGTTCTGTCCACGTTTATGGAGAGGATGATTTATCCCTTCATTGTTTCGCTCGCCATGTTGAATCCATTCAAGACTCGAGAGGCGGGTATGATTTGGTCGAGCAGCCTAAGTTTCTCCACGACCCTTGATCTGATTATATTTGCTGAGTTACCTAGATCCATAAGAACACGTTTAACTTGAAATTATTTATAAGCATAGAAATTACCAGTGCATCATTGTGAGGCATAGATTAGGCCTCGATGTCTTCCTCGCTGAATGTGAGAGTGTCCTCGAGTATGTAGTCCCGAGTCCGTTTCTCCCTTGTGATAGACACTTTGGTACGTTTGAATATAGGTCCATGTGGGACATCGACTCCACTGATGATCATGTGAATGACATGTTGATGCTCTTCTGGTTCATTTTTCCTATTTATATCCCTTTCTCGGAAATGGTTCTTGGCCTGATCGCTAAGAAACTCTCGAAGGTGCCCTTCATTGAACAATCGGGCTACCTCCTCTCTAAGCTGCCTGCAGCCCTCGATCCTATGACCATGAGTACCATGATACTTGCACATTAAGTTAGGGTTCCTCTTAAAAGGATCAGTCTGTATGAGCTTGGGCCATCTAGTGTCTCTAATTTTGTCAATGGCTGAGACGATGCCTGAAGCATCGACGCTGAAGTTGTATTCTGATAATCGGGGTGCCTCCACCTGCTCCGAATGCCTATCGAACCCAGACATACTCATGAGTCCCCGAGAATTTTGACCTCGATCTGTTCTTCGATCATTTCGAGGTATGTTGCGCCTCAAAATGTTCCTTCTGTCTTCGATGTATGGCTGATATCTTTCCTTGTTAGGCCTTGGCTCCCTGTTTGCATCTCTCGACTCCTTTGCTGGTAGTCTGCTTGGATAAACCTAGCCTAAGGGGGCTCCCAACTGGTCATCCTCGACCCTAATTTTTGACTGGTACCTGTTGTGTACATCCGCCCAGGTTACGGCGAGATACTCGATCAAGTTCTGCTTCAGCTACCTCGAAGCTATCGAACTTCTTTCATTTAGCCCCTGAGTGAAGGCTTGTACGGACCAGTCATCGGAGACTGGTGGTAACTCCATTCGTTCCAACTGGAAAAGGGATACGAATTCCCTCAGCATCTCGTTATCCCTTTGCTTGATTTTGAATACATCTGACTTCCTTGTTGCAACCTTTATGGCACCAGCATGTTCCTTTACAAATGAGTCTGCCAACATGGCAAATGAATCGATAGAGTTCAGGGTCAGGTTATGGTACCACATCATGGCCCCCTTGGAGAGAGTTCCCCCAAATTTCTTCACTAGTACAGACTCGATTTTGTCGTCCTTAAAATCATTCCCCTTTATACCACAAGTATATGTGGTGATATGCTCGTTGGGATTGGTGGTCCCGTTGTATTTCGGGATGTCTGGCATCTGAAACTTCTTCAGAATGGGCTTCGAAGCTGCACTTGGGGGGAATGGTTTTTGTACAAACTTCTTCGAATCCAGTCCCTTCAAAATAGGAGGTGCTCCCGGTATCTGGTCAACCCTCGAGTTGTATGTTTCCACTTTCTTATCGTTGTCCTCAATCCTTTTTTCTCCCGACTCGACTGTAACGACCCGACCAGTCGTTTTGTGTTATCGAACCCTGTTCCCCTAAATGAGACTTCCCATAGCGACTTATTGTAATTTATGACTTGCGGGACTGGTGGTTCGAGATTCGGAAGTGTTTAGAGTGCTATAGGGATTGTAATCGAGTTTCGACGGTTTTGGTAGCTTTGTATGATGATTTCGGACTTGGGCGTATGTTCGGAATGGGTTTTGGATGACCCGGGAGCGTTTCGGTGCCCAATATTGAAATAAGAGTTCCTTAAGTCCATACTGTGGTTTGGGGCGTGTTTTTGTGTTATTGAGGTTCGAACGGAATTACGAGACCGGGAATAGTTCCATTATGTAATTTGTGACTTGCCTGCAAAATTTGGTGTCATTCCGCGTAGTATAGGTCGGTTCGACGCATTGTTAGTGAAGTCAAGAAAACTTAAAGTTCCTAAGTTTGGTTCTAGGGGTTTTGAGGTGTAATGTTGAGTTTTAGCGTTGTTGCGGGTGTTCTGAAGGCTCTGGCAAGTCTGTATTATGATTTGGGACTTGTTGGTATATTTGGACAGGGGCTCGGGTGGTCCCGGGTGCCTCTCGGGCACCAAACGAGGCCAAAAACCAGTTGAAGCAGTTGCTGGTGCACCTGATCTGGTGTGACCGCAGGTGCGGTTTCCCAGTCACAGGTGCGAGACCGCTCCTGCGGACCAGGCCTCGCAGGTGCGACCCCCAGGTGGGTTGCCCAGTTCTCGCAGATGCGAGCTCCTTTCCCGTAGGTGCGGAGCCACATGAGCGGACTCCAGGCCGCAGGTGTGAGCCCAGGACCTTGTCCCATTTTCCGCAGGTGCGAGCTATTGCTCGCAGATGCGAGACCGCAGGTGCGGTCGTCGAGTTGCAGGTGCAAAAACCCCTATAAGAAGAAAGGTCTTTAAGTGCGGGATTATCTCATTCCCACTCCATTTTCTTCCACCATAGGCTGTGAGAGCTTAGAAAAGAGCCCCACAACCCAGCCACTATGAGGTAAGTAAATTCTATCCTAAAGTTAGTTAATGCATGAATTCCTAGCTTAGTTAACTACCTAATTAGTGAAAAATTAAGGATTTAAGTAGTAACCTAGGGCCTTCGAAAATGTTGAAAATTACCCGTGCATTGGCTATGAATTCATACAAAAATCATATATTAACGATCCTTAGGTTATGGGTGAGTGTTTCCTTCGAGAATATTCAGAATCCGGGCATGCGGGCCCGGGGTTGAATTTTGGGATTTCTTCAAGAATGGTGAATTTGAATAAATAGTAGGAGAATTTCATGCTTTGAGTATAATTTGATATATTTACGTAACGTTTGGTTAGCTTCGAGTCCTTTGGGTGATGAGTTCGGTGTTTCGGGCGCATTTCTTGACCCGGGGAGTAGGTGCAACGCGAGGTGAGTCTCTTTTCTAACCTCGTAAGAGAGAATTGTCCCGTAGGTGTTTTAAATGCTATATATGATGATTGTGGGGGCTACGTACGTACAAAGTGACGAGAGTCCGTATGTGGTGGCTATTATTATTATGTCCGGGAAGTTAGGTCCACATCGTGAGCTGCTTTCTCCTGGCGATCTCCGGCAGCACCACGGGGTTTCTTTTGCTTATTTCTTGTCTATTTCCTTCAGAGAGTGGGACTGTATATTATATCTTTTGTATATTCTGTTAGTATGCCCGTAGGACTTGTGACACTAGTTCCTGGCACACACGTGATGGTTATTATGGATTGCAGGTCTGTATATATGTTGGCTCACGCCTCCTCATGACCACTTTTGATTAAAAACTGGCTAATTATCCTTGTCAATTTATGTCTTAGGTTTAAAAAACTGAGTATATGTTGAAATGTTTAATCTAATAAGAAGGAACCCTTAGTAAATTGAGTGTTGGCTTGCCTGACCCCGATGTTGGGCACCATCACGACCTAAGTTAGGATTTTGGGTCATGACAACATGGTATCAGAGCACTAGGTTCACGTAAGTCTCACGAGTCATGGGCAAACTAGTAGAGTCTAATGGATCGGTACGGAAACGTCTGTACTTATCTCCAGGGGGCTATAGGGTGTTAGGAAACCTCTCTTTGTTCTTATTCTATCGTGCAGTCGATGATTTACTAAACTCATTCTTTTATTCTCTCACAGATGGTGAGGGCGCGTGCATCTGATGTTCCAGACGCGGGAAGTGCCGCTACCCCCGTTGTCCGAGGCCGCGGCACAGGCCGGGGGAGGGCATCGGCCCGCGGTAGGGGACGAGGGCGTCCCAGAGCTATTCCAGTTCCGCCACCAGAGGACCCTATTATAGAGGAGCAGGACGAGGTTCCTCCAGCAGATCCTGCTCCTGTATACTTCATGACGGCGCTAGGCTTCCAAGCAGTCGTGGGCTGTATGATGAGATTTATGGACACTATGTCCCAGGCTGGTTTATTTCTAGCAGATCCTGCCACTTCTCAGGCAGGAGGGGGAGTCCAGACCCCTACTCCCCAGGCTGCAGGTCAGACAGTAGCATTACATCATAGCCTGGGTATACTGCCAGTGGGTGGGGTCCAGCCTGTTGCAGCAACACCTGAGCCCAGACCAGCTGCGGACGACGATCCGCAGAAGTTATTGGATAGATGGACTCGATTGCACCCTCCAGTCTTTGGGGTGAGAGAGGCGAGGATGCCCAAGACTTTGTGGACAGGTGCAGGGACAAACTGCACAACATGAGGATACTAGAGTCCCATGGAGTGTATTTCACTACCTTCCAGTTGGAGGGAAGAGCTCGTAGGTGGTGGCAGTCCTATATTCTCAGCAGACTAGGGGATTCTCCTCCTGTCACTTGGGAGCAGTTCACGCAGATGTTTCTGGATAGATATATCCCACCCTATGAGAGGGAAGAGCTGCGGTATCAGTTTGAGCGGCTAGAGAAGGGACATATGTCAGTGACAGATTATGAGGCCAGATTTTCAGAGTTGTCTCGCCATGCACTCATGATACTACCTACTGATGCAAAGAGGGTGCAGGGATTTTTGGCTGGGTTGCATCCAGGTATTAGGGCCACCATGGCCCAAGAGGTGTAGATGGGTACTTCTTATCAGCTCGTGGTATAGATTGCTCGCAGAATCGAGGGGTATCGGTCGAGGAGCAGGGGAAGCAGGACAAGAGGGCTAGATTCTTCGGAGATTTCAGAGGTGACCCAGCTAGGGGCAGAGGTGAGTTTAGCAGTGGTCAGCCCAGTAGGAATTTATATTCAGCACCTCCACCACCTCTCTGAGGTGTTCTCGGGGTTTCATTTCAGCGCCATGCCAGAGCATTCCTACCATCCTCCAGCCATTCATAGTTCACCCAGTGGTTATTTCAGTCATCCGAGATCCTCCGACCCCTACCTTAGTGCTATGCCAGAGGGCTCACATCTCCCTCTGTTCATTTAGGGTTCTTCTTCGGGGCATCATGCTTTGGTACCTTGGGGTTGTTACGAGTGTGTAGAGCCATGCCATATGAGGAGGGATTGTCCCAAGTTTTGGGGCAAGGCAGTACAGTAGGGTCCAGCACCAGCAGTCCGGCCACCTATAGGTGGAGGAAAGGTCGGCAGGGGTCGTCCTAGAGGTGGAGGCTAGTCAGGGGGAGGTCAGGCAGATCCTGTTCACTCTGGTGGAGCTCAGTCTTCCGGTACTCCAGCCAGATTCTATGCCATTCCGGCCAGATCAGATGCAGTGGCCTCAGACGCCGTGATCACATGTATTATCTCAGTATGTGGTAGAGAGGCTTCGATATTATTTGACCCAGGATCCACCTATTCATATGTTTCATCATTATTTGCTCATTTTCTGGATGCTCTTCGTGAGTCCTTGGGTTCTCCTATATATGTGTCCTCTCCTGTGGGCGATTCTGTGGTGGTAGACTGGATCTATCGGTCTTGTGTGATCACCTTCTGTGGGTTCGAGACCAGAGCATGCCTTTTATTGCTCGACATGGTTGATTTTGAGGTTATTATAGGCATGGATTGGCTATCTCCTTATCATGCCATGCTAGATTGCCATGCCAAGACAGTTACTTTAGCCATGTCCGAGTCGCCTAGGCTGGAGTGGAGAGGTTCCTCAGTTAGTGTAGCTAGCTGGGTTATTTCATTCATGAAGGCTCGACATATGGTCGAGAAGGGTTGTCTGGCCTATCTTGCTTATGTGCGGGACACCACCGCCGAGTCTCCGACGATTGATTTAGTGCCTGTGGTTTGAGAGTTTGCTGATGTATTTCCTTCAGACCTTCCAAGCATGCCTCCAGACCGCGATATTGATTTATGCGATATTGATTTATGCATCCAGACCCAAACTATATCTGTTCCTCCATACCGTATGGCTCCGAAGGAGTTGAAGGAGCAGCTTGAGGAGTTGTTAGCTAAGGGTTTCATCAGACCGAGTGTATCGCCGTGGGGTGCTCCAGTTCTATTCGTGAAGAAGAAGTATGGGTCCATGCGGATGTGTATTGATTACCACTAGTTGAACAAGGTCACCATTAAGAACAAGTATCCTTTCCCGCGCATCGATGATTTGTTTGACTAGTTGCAGGGTGCTCGGGTGTTTTCTAAGATTGATTTGAGATCGGGATATCATCAGTTGAAGATTGGGGCCTCAGATGTTTCGAAGACTGCTTTTCGTACGAGATATGGCCACTATGAGTTCCTGGTGATGTCCTTTGTCTTAACTAATTCCCCAGCAACATTCATGGACTTGATGAATAGGGTGTTTAGGACGTATATTGATTCCTTTGTTATTGTCTTTATTGATAACATCTTGATTTACTCACGTAGCCTGGGGGAGCACGAGCAGCATTTGAGAGTTGTGCTCCAAACCTTGCGGGAATAGAAACTATATTCTAAGTTCTCCAAGTTTGAGTTCTGGTTGGATTCCGTAGCATTCCTGGGGCATGTGGTATCCGGAGAGGGTATCAAGGTTTATCCTCAAAAGATCGAGGAAGTTCAGATTTGGTCGCGTCCTACTTCAGCTACAGAGATCAGGAGCTTTTTGGGCCTAGTAGGCTATTATCACCGATTTGTGGAGGGGTTCTCTTCTATTGAGGCTCCATTGACCAGATTGACTCAGAATAATGCCCCATTTTGATGGTCTGACGAGTGTGAGGCAAGCTTTCAGAAGCTCAAGGCGGCATTGACTACAACACCAGTTCTGGGATTGCCTTACGGTTCTGGGATGTACACAATATATTGTGATGCTTCACACGCTGGCTTGGGGTGTGTATTGATGAAGGAGAGAAGACTTATTTCTTATGCTTTGCGCCATCTGAAGGTTCATGAAAATAATTACCCTGTGCACGACTTAGAGTTGGCAGTGATTGTTCATGCTGTTAAGATTTGGAGGCACTACTTGTATGGGGTGTCCTGTGAGGTTTATACAGACCACCGCAGCTTGCAAAACTCTTTCAAGAAGAGAGATCTTTATCTGAGGTAGCGCAGATGGCTTGATTAGTTGAAGGATTATGATATCACCATTCTTTATCATCCGGGCAAGGCAAATGTGGTAGTAGATGCTTTGAGCAGGAAGGCAGAGAGTATGGGT
Source organism: Nicotiana knightiana (assembly GCA_005239525.1). Taxonomy (NCBI): domain Eukaryota; kingdom Viridiplantae; phylum Streptophyta; class Magnoliopsida; order Solanales; family Solanaceae; genus Nicotiana; species Nicotiana knightiana. The sequence continues at coordinate 11,913 of ML426914.1, read as the reverse complement.
AGCTTGGCTTATATTGCAGCAGAGGAAAGACCTCTAGCCTTGGACATTCAGTCCTTGGCCAATCGTCTGGTGATATTAGACCTTTCAGAGCCTTATCGAGTTTTAGCACATGTGGTTGCTCAGTCTTCGTTATTTGGGGAGATTAAGGCCCGGCAGTTCGATGATCCGTGCTTAGCAGAGCTTCGGGAGACAGTGGTGCCAAGGAGGTTGCCGTTGGCGAGGATGGTGTTATGAGACTTCAGGGCCGTTTATGTGTTCCTAATGTTGATGGACTGAGGGAGAGGATTCTAGAGGAGGCATACAGTTCTCGTATTCTGTTCATCTTGGTTCTACGAAGATGTATCATGATTTGAAGCACCATTACTGGTGGAGGCGGATGAAGAGGGACATCATGGAGTATGTGACTAGGTGTCTTAATTTCCAGCAGGTAAAGTATGAGCACTAGAGGCCAGGAGGCCTACTTCAGCAGATGCCCATTCCTGAGTGGAAATGGGAGCGCATCACTATGGACTTCGTGGATGGGTTGCCTCGGACTTTGCGGAAGGTTGACGCGTTTTGGGTCATTGTGGATAGATTGAACAAATCGGCACATTCATTCCAGTGGCTATTACTTATACTTCTGAGAGGTTATCCCAGATCTACATTCGGGAGATAGTCCGGTTGCACGGTGTGCCGATGTCCATTATATCAGATCGAGGTCCTTAGTTCACCTCGCATTTCTGGAGAGCATTGCATAGTATATGGGCACCCAGATAGATCTTAGCACAACATTTCACCCTCAGACTGATGGCCAGTCGGAACGTACAGTTCAGATATTGGAGGACATGCTCAGGTCATGCGTGATTGACTTCGGAGGTCAGTGGGACCATTTCTTGCCCTTGGCCGAGTTTGCTTACAATAATAGTTAACAGTCCAACATCGAGATGGATCCATTTGAGGCTTTGTATGGTCGGCAATGTCGTTCCCCTATCCGGTGGTTTGAGCCTAGCGAGACCAAGTTATATGGTACCGACCTGGTGAGGGATGCTTTGGAGAGGGTGAAGTTGATTCAGGAGAGGCTCCGCACAGCACAGTCCAGACAGAAGAGTTATGCGGATCAGAGGGCGCGTGATGTATCCTTTATGGAGGGAGATAAGGTTCTGTTTAAGGTCTCGCCGATGAAGGGTATTATGAGGTTTGGGAAGAAGGGCAAGCTGAGCCCGAGGTTTATTGGTCCCTTCGAGGTGTTGAGGCGAGTTGGGGAGGTTGCTTATGAGCTAGCCTTACCTCCCAGTTTATCAGGAGTTCATTCGGTCTTTCATGTATCCATGCTTCAGAGGTACCACGCCGACTTCTCTCACGTGGTTGATTTCAACACTATTCAGTTGGATGAGAGGTTGGGCTACGAGGAGGAGCCAGTTGCTATTATTGATAGACGTGATCGACAGTTGAGGTCCAAGAGAGTGTCTGCAGTGAAGGTTCAGTGGAGGGGCCAATCAGTTGAGGAAACGATGTGGGAGTCCGAGGAGGACATGCGGAGAATATATCCACACTTATTCAGCACTTCAGGTATGATTCTAGACCCGTTCGAGGATGAACGTTTATTTAAGAGGTGGAGAATGTAACGACCCGACTGGTCGTTTTGAGTTATCGGACCCTGTTCCCCTAAATGAGACTTCCCATAGCGGCTTATTATGATTTATAACTTGCGGGGACTGGTGGTTCGGGATTCAGAAGTGTTTAGAGTGCTATTGGGACATTTGGTTCCTTCAGGTTGGCCTTTAAGGCCAAGTTTGACTTCGGTCAACATTTTTAGTCAACGACCTCAGAATCGAGTTTCGACGATTTCGGTAGCTTCGTATGATGATTTTGGACTTGGGCGTATGTTTGGAATGGGTTTTGGATGACCCGGGAGAGTTTCGGCGCCCAATATTGAAATAAGAGTTCCTTAAGTCCATATTCTGGTTTGAGGCGTGTTTTTGTGTTATCAAGGTCCGAATAGAATTCCGAGACCGGGAATAGTTCCGTTATGTCATTTATGACTTGCCTGCAAAATTTGGTGTTATTCTGAAGTCAAGAATACTTAGTATAGGTCGGTTCGGCGCATTGTTAGTGAAGTCAAGAAAACTTAAAGTTCCTAAGTTTGGTTCTAGGGGTTTTGAGGTGTGATTTTGAGTTTTAGCGTTGCTGCGGGTGTTCCGAAGGCTCGGGTGAGTCCGTATTATGATTTGGGACTTGTTGGTATATTTGGACGGGGGCTCGGATGGGCCCAGGTGCCTCTCGGGCACCAAACGAGGCCAAAAACCAGCTGAAACAGTTTTTGATGCACCTGATCTGGTGTGCCCGCATGTGCGGTTGCCCAGTCGCAGGTGCAAGACCGCTCCTGCGGACTAGGACTCGCAGGTGCGAGCCTTAGGTGGGTTGCCCAGTTCTCGCAGGTGTGGGCTCCTTTCCCATAGGTACAGAGCCGCAGGAGCGGACTCCAGGCCCTTGTCCCATTTTTCGCAGGTGCGGTCGTCGAGTCGCAGGTGCGGAAACTTCTGTAGGCAGAAAGGTCTTTAAGTGCGGGATTATCTCATTCACACTCCATTTTCTTCCACCATAGACTATTGTGAGAGCTTGGAAAAGAGCCCACGACCCAGCCACTGTGAGGTAAGTAAATTCTATCCTAAAGTTAGTTAATGCATGAATTCCTAGCTTTGTTAACTACCTAATTAGTGAAAAATTAAGTATTTGGGTAGTAACCTAGGGCCTTCAAAAATGTAGAAAATTACCCATGCAATTGCTATGAATTCATACAAAAATCATATATTAACGATCCTTAGGTTATGGGTGAGTGTTTCCTTCGAGAATTTTCGGAATCCGGGCATGCGGGCCTGGGGTTGGATTTTGGGATTTCTTCAAGAAGGGTGAATTTGACTAAATAATAGGAGAATTTCATGCTTTGAGTATAATTTGATATATTTACGTAACGTTTCATTAGCTTTGAGTCCTTTGGGTGACAAGTTCGGAGTTTCGGCATTTCTTGACCCGGGGAATAGGTGCGACGCGAGGTGAGTCTCTTTTCTAACCTCGTAAGAGGGAATTGTCCCCATAGGTGTTTTAAATGCTATATGTGATAATTGTGGGGGCTACGTACGTACAAAGTGACGAGAGTCCGTACAAGGCGACTGTTATTATTATGTCCGGGTAGTTAGGTCCACATCATGCCTTGTATTTTACATAATATGAACTATATGCTTAATAAAATAAATGTTACATGCGGCTTATTTCCCTGAGATCATGGAATTTGAGAAAATTTGTAAGGAATTATTTACTGAAAAATAATTAAAAAAGGAATAGTGTGTGTGCATGTGACCGCTTCGCAATTTACATTCCGCGAGCGGAATATGATTTCCCCCACTCTTATGGGAACGGGCCGTACACCACGGCGGATTGGAAGATGCACTTTTGGTTCGGGCCGTTCGATCCTCGGCAGTGCATAGATGTGAGTACTTTATGGAAAGATGCACTTATGCTTTGGGCCGTTCGACCCTCGACAGTGCACGAACATGACTATCTTATGACTCCGGCCGGTTGTCCTTATCCTGTATGCGCATGATTTATTTGTTACTAAATTCATGGACACTGTTTTGACAGATATTTGAGGGAAGGGGAAGTAATAATTGTCTGTTTATTTCCAGTACTTCCTTGGATTTTACTGCCTTATATATATTTGATGCTTCATTGTCTTTACATGCCTACTTTTTCGTCATATTCTGTTGATTTATATTGTTGGACCTTAGTGAGTGTCCAGTCGACCTCTCGTCACTACCTCTTCGAGCTTAGGCGGGATACTCACTGGGTACATATATATTTATGTACTCATGCTACACTTCTGTACTTAATTGTACAGGTTCTGAGGCTGGTGCATCTGGTGTTCGGACCGGAGCTTGATTTTGATTATAGACGGACCTGATTTCACGGTGAGCTGCTTTCTCCTGGCGATCTCCGGCAGCACCATGAGGTTTCTTTTGCTTATTTCCCGTCTATTTCCTTCAGACAGTGGGACTGTATATTATATCCTTTGTATATTCTGTTATTATGCCCGTAGGACTTGTGACACTAGTTCCTGGCACACACGTGATGGCTATTATGGATTGCAGGTCTGTATATATGTTGGCTCATGCCTCCTCATGACCACTTTTTATTAAAAACTGGCTAATTATCCTTGTCAATTTATGTCTTATGTTTTAAAAACTGAGTATATGTTGAAATGTTTAATCTAATAAGAAGGAACTTAGTAAATTGAGTGTTGGCTTGCCTGACCCCACTGTTGGGCACCATCACGACCTAAGTTAGGATTTTGGGTCATGAAAATATGGTATCAGAGCACTAGGTTCACGTAAGTCTCACGAGTCACGGGCAAACCCAGTAGAGTCTTGCGGATCGGTAAGGAGACGTCTGCACTTATCTTCAGGGGGATATAGGGTGTTAGGAAACCTCTCTTCGTTCTTTCTATCGTGCAGTCGATGATTTACTAAACTCATTGTTCTATTCTCTCACAGATGGTGAGGACACATTCATCTGATGTTCCAGACCTGGGAAGGGCCGCTACCCCCGTTGTCCGAGGCCGCGGCAAATGTCGGGGGAGGGCACCGGCCCGCGGTAGGGGACGAGGGCGTCCCAGAACTATTCCGGTTACGCCACCAGATGACCCTATTATAGAGGAGCAGGACGAGGTGTCTCCAGCAGATCCTGCTCCAGTAGACTTCATGACGGCGCCAGGCTTCCAGGCAGTCATGGGCCGTATGATGAGATTTATAGGCACTATGTCCTAGGCTGGTTTATTTCCAGAAGATCCTGCCACTTCTTAGGCGGGAGGGGGAGTCCAGACCCCTAATGCCTAGGCTGCAGGCCGGACAACAACATTACATCATACCCCGGGTACACTACCCGTGGGTGGGGTTCAGCCTGTTGCAGCAACACCTGAGCCCAGACCAGCTGCGGATGGCGATCTGCAGAAGTTATTGGATAGATGGACTCAATTGCACCCTCCAGTCTTTGGGGTGAGCGAGGCGAGGATGCCCAGGATTTTGTGGACAGGTGCAGGGACAGACTGCACAACATGAGGATACTAGAGTCCCATGGAGGGTATTTCACTACCTTCCAGTTGGAGGGCAGAGCTCGTAGGTGGTGGCAGTCCTATATTCTCAGCAGGCCTGCGGATTCTCCTCCTGTCACTTGAGAGCAGTTCACGCAGATGTTTCTGGATAAATATATCCCACCCTATGAGAGGGAAGAGCTGCGGTATCAGTTTGAGCTGCTAGAGAAGGGACAGATGTCGTGCTTTACACTCTCAATAATAAGTCACAACATCACCCTTAGTGATTTACACTCTTCCTCACATGATAATGAATATAAAATGATACGGCATCACCCTTCGTGATTTACACTGTTCCTTACCAAGCATATGCATATCACTAAAATGGCAAGGTAGGAAGTACATATATATAACATCGAGGAGAGTGATCAACGAATATTCCAAACAAAGTTCTCAATTACTGCTTTACAAGCCAAAAATGATTCAATGAACCCTCAAGGGACATATAATTCATGTACTTTCACAAATCTCACAATTCATTAGCAACACAGGTATAGAATCCAGCATCTCAAAGTATCGGTCATAGCAATATAGTAGTGATCGCGCATAGGGATGACCAAACAAACACATCAATGTATTCCCGAAATTCTATCCAGTTTGATCAAGTTCTTAGGCTAGGTCTTTATTTATATTTTATACTATGTTGTTAATATCTGTAAATCAAGTGAGGCATAAAGCAAGGAAGTTACATAATTCTACAAGACACAATTATAACATCATCTACCGCGGAGCATGATTAACCCCGTCTTATACATATATGCTCGTCACCTCACATATGTATCACTCCCGCATGTAGCAAACAATGGCAAATAGGAGGAAAAATTCTCTCAACAAAGTTAGGTAAAACACTTACCTCGATTCGGCAAACTCAAGCCTCAAATTAGCCTTTTCCTCTACAAATTCGCCTCCGCTCGACTCAATCTAGCCCATGACGACTTGAATACATTACACAATGCAAGAGTAAATAATTTCAATTAATAAAGCTGTGATTTTTTTATTCAATTTCTAAAAAGTCAACAAAAGTCAAACCCCGGGGCTACCCGGTCAAAAACCCTGGTCCAAGAGTAGGTCTTGACTATCCATAGCCTCACGAGTCCAAATACGTGTTTTGTTTTCAAATCCGAGTCCTATTCGACTCTCAAAACCCAAATTTTCATTTTTTAAAACTTTGACAAAATTCCCAACTTTTTCCATAGATTTCTCATGAATTTGATGTTAAATCTTGTATAAATCATGAAACATAGTTGAAAATTGATTAAGATACTTACCCAAAATCCCCTCTCAAAATCACCTCACCTCGAAGCTAGGGTTCAAAAATATAAAAAATAAAGCAAAAACTCGGAATTCTCAACACTTAACAGGTCGTAGATGTCGCATTAGCGACATGGGGATTCGCAAATACGACCCTCGCAAATGCGAGCAGATTATCGCAATTGCGAACCTAAAGGATTTCTGCTAAGGTCGCATTTGTGACAAAGTACTTCGCAAATGCGAAGACTGGCTTTTTGCAAATTCGGCCGCCTCATCGCAAATGCAAAAAATGCACAGCCGCCCAGGCATCGCAAAATGCGAGATTCTTTCACAAATGCGATGGCCGCATTTCCGACCAGGATATCGCAAATGCGAAGAAACCTGAACCAGCAATTAGAAATTAATAAAAATCATTCTGAAAACCAATCCGAAACTCACCCGAGCCCTTGGAGCTTCAAACCAAATACGCACACAAGTCTAAAAATACAACACGAACTCGCTCGTACGCTCAAATCATCAAAATAACTTCTAAAACCACGAATCAGACGCCAAAACACATGGATATCAAACTAAATTTCAAGAACTTCTAGAATCGCAACCGAGCGTCCGAACCATATCAAATCAACTCCAATTGGCCTCAAATTTTATACATAAGCCACACTTTCCATTACAGAACTATTTCAACTTCCGGAATCGGAATCCGACAGCAATATCAAAAAGTTCATTCCCAGTCAAACTTCTCAAATCCAACTTAGAATTTAAATATTGAAGTTCATTATTCCAGATTGATTCCGGATAGCTTGAAAACCAACACCGACGATTTACGCAAGTCAAAATACATCATGCAGAGATAATCAACCCTTAGAACACCGAGCAAAGTGCAGATACTCAAAAAGACATGCCGGGTCGTTACATTCTCCACCACTTAAACACACGTTCGTCTGCGAACGTGCCAGGAGTCTTCCCAAAGCTATTAATCCATGGTGGAACCTCACTAAGCACAACCCCAGGGGTGATCCCACATCACCCTGATCCACATAAGCCCACCAACACAACACCATTAGAGATCCCTGTTTCAACCTATGTCCTTAAAACTTAGAACCCCATTTTATCATCCATAATTTATTACAAGATTCGAATCCCACATCTACACACTGTACAAATATGAACCAGTTGTATCAAATCATGACCATAATCCAAGATATAAACACACCACGTACCCCATCACTCCAATACTTACATTAGGATCTGATGACTACCATCACTACCCAAGAACAAATCCGGTGCCGATAGCAAATCTATCGATTAGAACCTCATTTCAAAACCTTCATACCCCTCTTGTGGTGAAAGGAACGCGCATAACCGCTTAAGAACTCATCTGGTCAATAAATTAAGAAACTCACTCGCCCGACAATGGCCATTGCCCCAATACTCAACAAATCATAATGGTATTCTTCCAAACCTTCCTCATCACAATACAGTAACGCAAATCTCAGGTCTAGAAACTTCATCTCGGCCAACACAAGCAGCCACACCGACAAGTATCAACAATAATCATATGGAGCCCCTCATAACCCGGTTCCATACACTAACAAGTAACAATCCAGACATGACAGTTTACATTAAGAAAGCTACTAAATAAGCTAAACAGCAGGGAAATGTTTTTTGCACTTGAATATGAACTATTTCTAACAAGGTGAAAGAAAAATACACGAAACAGGAATAAGGAGTCACATTTCATCGCTGTACCGTTGCAGCGTGCAACCTGATCCCATCATATCGATCCACATAGGGTACCCATCGAGCAATAATACTCGGGCTCACTGAGCACATGTGCGTCAACATCAAGCATAACAGAGTGCACAAAATATAATTGTGGGGAAAATCATTAGGAACAAACCATAGTGAGAAAGACAAGCACAACTATGGTGCAATAAGAAAATCAACATCACAAAGTCTATCTCACACATGATTCCATGAGGCCTAAACCGAATCACAATATGCGTGCGAAGAATCATGTAGCCCTCACAACCCATCGTAGTATAAGAGAGAAACATATAACATAAACCAAGGCACGAATAACATCCATTCCGCTCGATGATATACATGTGGCAACAATTGCACAAGAGAAAGCAAATCCAGTCTGATACAGAGTACACACCCTCACTGGGCTTAAAATAGTCCCAAAACCAAATTCCGATCATCCCCAAACATGTGATAAACCTTCCAAAAGTCTATAGCAACCTTTCCATAACACCTACCATTAATCACCCAGTTTTCTACACTCCTTCACAACTCGCGATTAAGGAATAGTCTGTAAACAGAACATTCAATCTCTGAGCCTCAAGAATACCAGAAATTTTCATACCCTGTCTCAACACTGCTTCCCAAATAGCTGACACGTAACTCATACTAGATCATCCCTCGGAACTGCACCCAAAACATAATGTATCTGCCAATAGGTGCTCCGGTGAAAACACATAGTGCCAACAAAACCTTAAACACCGGAAATCATCCGTACCATCAAGAAATAATATCCTCCCCTTCAAAACTAACTTTAACCTTGTACATGCAACCTTCCAACCCCACGCAGCGCTTCGCTTCTAACATGCTAATTTGTAACACTACGAAAGTCTCGCAGTCAACTCTGAACCATAAGAATTATAGCTCCTATACCTGTAGAAAACATCAACTCCGACCGTGATCATAACCATGATAAGTTCTTTGGATTTGAGTAACACATTATCAAGTAATCAGAACCAATTGCATCTAACTCAACCGAGTCACGCAGACTGCCAACCCGAAAGTAGCTCAATCCGATATGACCGCCCTGAGGGAACTTCTTGGGATTTCGAAACCATTTCTTGCATCACTCCAACATTTACATGTAGACTCTTCTTGAAAAGGAAACACCGTAGATGCAATTACCATTCACTTCCATTTTCAAGCCCACCCGTAGACAAATCCAAAAGTCCTTAAAGGCTACGTAAAACCTGGAACTTGCCAGAACCTTCTCGATAACCACTCATATTACTCTGATCTTCAATACATAGGTAATATGCGCCAAGCAACCCGACTAGCATATGCCCACTCAAAGAAATAACCAAGCAATCTCCCGGTCCGGAAATTGATACGACCCATGACCCTACAATCCGATTGTCATTAGAAGTATCGACCACTTAGATCGAAGCCATAGAACAACTCATCAACAACCCAAAGTACCATATCTTGACAACATGCCTCGATACTGCATGAATATTTAGCTGAACTCTTCAAAACTCACGCAATGCTGATCATTGAACACCTCAAAGACTCTAACAAGCGCTTACCCATCATTGCAATAAACAAACAACCTCGCCAAATGCTCTGAAATGATAACATATGCACTCCACCAAATGGAAACCTCATACAATACACACAATCCAAACCCATCATGAAGGAGATGGCCCACCGATTATACTCAAATCGACACCTTGCCATGAACTCACCTTAATCACAATAGCCTGGCCACCAGCCAATCTTCCCAAATTTGTGCTTACCAACCAGACATATGAACCCACCTCATACCACCACTGAACGACAAGAAGATTTAACATTGCATCCGCTCCTGAGTCTAGACAACACGTCGCGATGATAATCAAGCATCCATAGCCCATCGTAATCCATTTGTATCATCATCGAACGTCAGCACATAGCGAATACTGAGCACACCCCATCACATATGAGCGATCGAGAAGAGTCAAAGTCATAGATTTCAATCTGAAACAAGGTCGCACGATAAGGAAAGAAGAAAGGGAAATTTTTCCTAAATGCCTTGTATCCTCCCGAAGATAGGTATGGACGTGCAGGACTCTACTAGACACTTGATCATTACTCGTAGAACCTACAAACCTACCGCTCTGATACCACCTTTTCATGACCCAAAAATCACAGGTCATGATGGCACCTAATTTGACCTTCTAGGTAAGACAATTAACAAAAGATACAAACCAAATGAACAAATAGGATTTTATCTGAACTTTTACAAATTTACCTAAGAATTGGTAGTACGAATCATGAGCTTCTAGGATTTAGAATTTACAAAACAAATATAAATAATCACACGATCTGTTTGAAAACCACATGAACATATTAATAATGTCTAAAACTACCAAGGACAAGTGGAAGCTTCTATCCAGAATACACGAACATCTTCAGGGTCAGCTCCCGACTTCTTCAGCAACTCTGCTCCAATAGAGTGTGCAGAAGTGCAGTATATCTTGACAAACCTCGTCGAAGTATTGATGAGGATTTTAGTTAAAAGATGGTCATTAATAAACACTATAATGTAAACTAGAAATAGAACTATACGACAGAATAATAGAATAGAGAACGCGACTGTACAAAGAAATAAAAGAGTACCAGAAAGAATAATAATTCAACAGTTTCCAACATCTTAACCGGCCCTTTCCTTAGAACAAAATCCCATGAACTAGAACAATCACCTCAAAACTTTCATAGTGTGAAAGAAGTACTCAAGACATCAAATCTAACGGCACGGCAACACCCTTCATGCATTTATCTCATCCTCACCATATATGCATAAAACGGTACCAACCAAATGATAGAAATGCCGATAACAGAAATGAAAAGGAAGGGAATATGCAAGAAGTAATAATAAACGAGAATGTATAGAAGAACATCAGTAATAGACTAAGAAGAGAGCATAGAATTAATGACTACAATTAGGAAAAGAGTTATAATTTCATCTAACTAGCATGATGGAGGTGTGAAGATGGATATAACAAATAAGAGAAGGGGAGAGGGATACATGTTCTTTATAATGCAACAAATAGAGGCTTGAATGGCCAACATGGGAGAAGACTCGTGCCTAAGAGAAACAAAACATATATGACATGGATGAAATCATAACAACAGGAAGTAGGCATGATGTTTACTAGTTAAAAAAGTAGAAGGCATAGGCGAACAAACAACGATTGAGATAGAGAATGAGGACAGAACAAGGACGACAAGTCACATAAGAACCATAAATACAATGGTAACAATTCAAGGTAAGACATGAAGATATATACAAGAAAAGATTATCATAACATAATGCATGTCTCTCGTCCTCACTTGCGCGAAAACACCCATCATGCCATGACCTCACAATGATACAAAAGTATAAAAGTATAAATGCAATGGCACGGCATCACCTTCATGATTTTACTCACAATTAACATGGCACGACATCACCCTTCGTTCTTTTACTCTCAATAACATGACACGACATCACCCTTCGTGATTTTACTCTCATTAATATGGCACGACATCGCTCTTCGTGCTTTACACTCTCAATAATATGGCACGGCATCACCCTTCGTGCTTTGCACTCTTCCTCACATGATAATAAATATAAAATGGAATGGCATCACCCTTCTTGCTTTACACTCTTCCTTACCAAGCATATGAATATCAATAAAATGGCAAGGCAGGAAGTGTGTGTGTGCATATATATATATATATATATATATATATATATATATATATATATATATATA
>ML426912.1:0-36226 GCA_005239525.1 Nicotiana knightiana | reverse complement strand
GGCCAGGGGTGCCTGGCGTTACCCAGGCGTTATCCCCCAAACGCCAGGGGGTGCCTGGCATTATACCCCAAACGCCAGGGGGTGCCTGGCGTTACACAGGCGTTATCCCCCAAACGCCAGGGGGTGCCTGGCGTTACCCAAGCGTTACCCCCCAAACGCTAGGGTACCTGTTTCGGTGAAGTCCGAGTTTTAAAGGTTTTTAAGTGTTTCCAAGCGAGAATAGGAGTCTTTTACACGGTTAGGGTTTATCCCAACCATATAAATAGACCCAAGAACACATCTTGGAAGGGGGAGACGTTTTTGGAGAGCAAATACACACACAAGATCATTGAAGGAGCAAGGATTATCAGTTTTCTTCATTTTATTCGAGTATTTTCAATTCATGCAACACTTATGCAATTGTTTGACCATAGCATGAGTGGCTAAACACCCATTGTTCTGGGGTTGTGGTTTAGCCATGGATATTGTTATTCGACATTAATTTAACCTTGAATATAGTTTACTCAATATATGGTTGTTTCTTCAATTCTGTGTTTAATTGCTTAATTGTCTGGCCATCAATTAGGTTCTATATACTATCTATGTTATGCTTGGGAAAGCCGTATATAGATTAGAGAAAAATCGAAGAAAGCGTGATCTTAACCCTTCAGGGGAGCGGACTTGTGGTTAGGATAGGAATATACCTAGTCACCGTGCTTAATTAAAGATCGTAATCTTAGTGCGTTCTAATAGATTAATTTAGNATTAATTAGCAACCATGAGTAAATTATATGAAAGGGAGAGTTAATTAGAATGCAATACGAGTGGTGAATAGATCACAACCCTGGAATATTTGTCTCTACTGAATACATCACAATAATTCTTGTCACCTGATAATTAGTTATTTCATATAATTTTAGTATAAAATAGTACATCCTTGATTTTATATTACCTTGGTTAAATAACGATTAGAGTGATTTAGCAAGTAGTTTACACAAGTCCTTGTGGGTACGATATCTGGACTTAAAATCCTGTATTACTTGTCGACCACGTACACTTGCGTGTGCATTGGGAAATCAACCAACAGGAATCTCATTAGAGGCGGGATTAGGGAAGTGATTTTGGGTGACGGCGGCTTAGAGTTTTGAGAGAAGAAGAGGAAGAGATGAGAGAATACAGAGGCGGTGGGTTTGGGTGAATGAGAGCTAGGGTTAGGGGTTTGGTTAATTAAAAGGGGTTGGGGTGTTGGGAGCCATTGATCTTTAGAGATCAACGGCTAGAATTAAAGCTTTTGGACCGGGCGGGTTAATATGGATGAGTATGGATACTGGGTTAGGGCGGGTATGGGTATTGGGGTGGTTAATGGGTTAGGTTGTATTGGGTTGGGGCTAGGTCCGAAATTAATAAGGAAAGAGGCCAGATTTTAAATACCTAATTAAATTCGTAAAATAAAAATAATTAATAAATAATATAAAATATCATTTGTTCATGAATAATTATTTTAAATAATTACGTAACATTATAAAAATACAAAAATTCATTTTCCTGTGTAAATAATGTAATTATGCATATATGTGGCTATTAATGTGAAATATTGCAATTATAGCCTAAAGATGCAAATATAATTACACGTAAATTGTTTAAAGATTAATATGAATATAAATGATAAGAAATTAAGTAATAAATCATTATAAAATTGTTTGTGATTCAATTAGTAATTATTTAGATAATAAATCCCGGAATAAATTGATTAAAAGCCTTTTAAAAATGTGGAAAATTATGGAAAAATACTGGTTGATGTTCATGCGCTATTTTGAAATTATATAGGTATTTACAAAATATATATGGGAAAAATTGGGTATCAACAGCAGCCCTGTCGAAGAACATTCTCCACCCATCGTAGGTTTCAACAATATCCTCTCCTACAAATGACACTTCTTTATTAGGAAAATACGTTTTCAGTGGTTCGTATTCTCCTCCTACAAGATTTTTTGCAAGATGATCTGCTAATGCCTGTCCCTTGACTTCCTTCTGAGTTACATAGATGATATCAAATTCACCCAACAATATTTTCCATTTGGCCAGCTTTCCTGTAGGCATAGGCTTCTGGAAGATGTAATTCAAAGGATCCTTCCTTGATATGAGACATGTGATATGTGATATAAGCACAGAAGTAGTGCCTTAACTTCTGGGCTATCCATGTCAGGGCACAACAAGTGCATTCCAATAGAGAGTATCGTGCTTCGTAAGGTGTGAACTTCTTACTCAAATAATATATGGCTTGTTCTTTTCTTCCTGTCTCGTCATGTTTTCTCAAGACACAACTGAAAGCCCTATCTAGTACGGAAAGGTAGAGTAGTAGTGATCTACCAGGCTGTGGAGGGACTAGAACTGGTGGTGTGGACAAGTATTCATTGATTTTGTCAAAAGCTTTTTGTCAATCTTCTGTCCAACTGGTTGCAACATCCTTCTTCGGCATTTTGAAAATGGGCTCATATATTACAGTTGATTGTGCTATGAAGCGGCTGATATAGTTGAGACGTCCCAAGAAACTCATCACGTCCTTCTTGTTCTTTGGCGGTGGTAAGTTCTGGATATCCTTCACCTTTGATGGGTCTAACAAAATTCCTCGGCGGCTGACAATGAACACTAAAAACTTTCCGGCAGGAAATCCAAAGGTACATTTTATGGGATTCAGTTAGGGTCAATTACGGGGGGTAACCGGTCGATCAACTCATTTCGGGGTTAACCTGTCGATTAGGCCCCAGTGCTTAACGTCAGGTTCCCTCCACATACATATGAAAAGTAAGCCAGCCGTATTAGCTCATCAACTCGCCTTAACGCACCCTCACTATATAGGTGCAGACTTGCATACGGTATCACTTGCCTAACAGCTGCCAAAAGTGTAAGCTTCAATGTTGACGGGATTATTGTCTCCTTTCTTATCTTAAAAAAAGGGAAAATAAGAGAGGGATCACTCCTCGGATTATACCTTCGCAGCCAGTCAAAGAAATATGCAGCCTTCTTGGATTTAATGATGACGTCGTCCACATATACTTCTATCTCCTTGTGTATCATGTCATGGAAAATGGTTGTCATGGCCCTCATGTAGGTAGCCACAACATTCTTTAAACAAAACAACATCATTTTGTAACTGTACACTCCCCATGGAGTGATGAAATTTGTTTTCTCTGCATGTTCTTCATCCATCCAAATTTGATAATAACCCGCAAAGCAATCAACTGATTATTGGAGTTCATGCTTGTTGCAATTGTCGACCAGTATGTGTATATTTGGTAATGGGAAATAATCTTTGGGACTTGCTCTGTTTAAATCTAGATAGTTGAGACACACCCTGACATTCCTGTCTTTCTTCCGAACCGGCACAATGTTGGCCAACCAAGCTGGATATTCAACTACACTGAGGACCTTAGATTTGATTTGATTGGTGATTTCTTCCTTGATTTTTAGACTCATGTATGGCTCTATCTTCTTGAGTTTCTGCTTTACTGGTGGACACATTGGACTGCTAGGTAGCTTATGAGCTATAATGGATGTGCTCAACCCGGTCATAACGTGATACGACCATGAAAAAATGTCTTCATACTCTTTCAGGAAATGAATGTACTCTTCCTTCTCTGATGGTGACAAGTGAATGCTTATGCGAGTCTTTTTTATTTTTGCGGAATGTCCCCAAGTTGACTATCTCTATTTCGTCCAGATTGGACTTATTTTGTGTTGTCTCCTTATATGTCACAGTTGTTGGTTCATCAAGATATGAAATAGTAATGTTGTAGAGAGAAAGATATAGACGATAGTAATAATAAAACATCAAGCCATTGATAAATAGTAAAATGTCAAACAAAGCAATTTTTAATGACTCAAACAATGTTTTCCAAAATGAAATACTGAAAAAAAGAAAATGTTTTTAAAACAAAAATGCTCAAGAAGAATTGTTTTCAAAATATATGACACTAGCAGCCATGCTACCCCGGGACTCGCCGGACCCTTGATGATGTGGCTTTGCAGTTTCTGAGGATGGCTCCTTTCTCCACTGTCTGGATGACGAGTCCTTCTTCCTCCTCCTCCTTAACTATTACATTGCAATCCATGTCTTTCTCTTCTAGAAATAAATTTCTTAAATAGACGTTCGTCCTCGAACATGCTAAGAACTGCTCTGGAGTTATCTGAAATCACTGTTTAACACCTCGTGCACCTGTCCGTGCGGCCACAACCCAGTTGAGCACATTAGCTTGATCAAACTTGAAGATATCCTCTTTTATCCATATAATAAGCTCAGAACCCAGTTCCAACATCTGAAATTTCTCTGCCGGACCTATTTCCAATATATAATACCGTATCAACTACCGCACAATATACCAGAACATTACTGCATATCTTTGTTGAATTAGCACCATGCACCATATAATTCATCATCTAACCACAATGACGCTCCTTTAAAATAGCCAAAATTTCACGAATATGATGCTCCCGATGCACCCCAGAATATACGTATAGGTCCTGCTATATGCTTATGATACCACCACAATGGAGGAGATATGTATATTTACAATCAACTACAGAGTTAACCAATCAATGAATCTCTCCTCTCGACTAGAATCATCACCTCATTACTAACCAGAAAATGGTATTTTTTCTTTAATACACCTCCCAAAATCTTATTGCACTGATATCTGGTCCCATAATCTCGTCTCACCCAGTATGAACTGCTTAGACGACAAATCACCCCAAACATGACCGACAGTCTCGCATGATACCGCAATGCGCCAATAGGCCATAACTCGAACATGATACATAAAGAAATGACTCAGGAAAAGACTACTCAACTCACGTAACTTATTATAAACTCTCCTCATAAAATAGAAAGTGAAGCACAAGAAAATAGATATAGGGGACCGTACTCAACATCACACTGTTGCAGCGTGCAACCCGATCCAAATAACATACATGTGGCGGAGTGCCTTCCGATCTAAATAACATAAACGTGGCGGCGTACCACCCAATTTAGATGACACAAAATTCTTGTAAGAAGACACACCGAGCTAAATTACTCATTACCACAAACTACGGAATATCGGTCACAAGCACGCTAAGTGTATAATACCATACTGGGGAGACTGATAAAGCCATATGCTATAAAACTCAAGCACCATTGAGGTGCGATATATATAATCTGAATCTCAGGAGCTATCCTTCTACATAACATCACCACTATGCAAAAATCTCAACACACAAGGAATTATCAAGCCGTTCCACAACTCACACGGCACAACATAATATTAGATGAGATGAACAAAGACGGAACAACATTTTTTGTTCTAATATCCTTCCATGAAATGTGCTATACTGAAATAAACACGTCTGACTCATACCGAGCCCTTAATCATATTTAAATCCATCCACAAACATCGAGTCTACCTTATTCGCACTGAACTAGGATAATAGCTTTACCTGGGTCCATATTAACCCACTTCCTCTCATGATACGCAAGAACAACCATCATAACTCCTGAACCACTAATAAGGTGAACACCTCATCATATAGAGACTTCTTACTCACCTCAATTCAAGAGGACAATAACAACACTCAAGTGAATTCTCACAATCACCCAACATGAAAATCCTTATGTAGTGGTTTGAACCACCATAAACCTTCAGGGATCCACCTAAACCTGACAGGCCATAGCACTCGAATGCTCCCAAATCAAATCTGTTACGGCGGCCGTCAAACCTTGCACACGCTGTGCAAACAACACGCATAACTCAATCACACTGACAAAACTGATCACTGCCGCACATGTGCCCTTTCAACCATGGCTAATCAATCTATCTTTTTTAATCATCTTCAATTTCCTCAGGAATAATAGTAACTTCCTTCAACTCATAGAAAACTCAATCCTCACTCATCCCGAGTGACCTTGATTCATGAGACCATGCTGCCTAAATCACGCAACCTGTCTCATACCCTCCTGATAATCTTTCTACAACCCAGAGTTTATTTCTCTCACTCCTCCAATATTATCCTGCATGCTGAAAATAACATGGAGCACTCCAACCATTTTTTCTCTCTCTGAAATTACGCTCCAAAAGCTAAATTCTTAATAATACTATTGCCTTTAACCCTTAAACACCGCGTTCTTAACTTTTGAATTCACTAGGACCGCTATTGAGAGTCACCCACTCTGACTGGCCCCGAATACAATCAACTCCAAGGATTTTCTACCACATGAACACCCTTTTCAATGAAGCACGAGACTGAGTCACTACCCTAACAACTCGCCTATGCCTTAAGCATAAATTCTGAATCTTTCAAATCCTAACCCTGGTCCGACAGGGACAACTTTTGCAAACATTCATCAAATCCCACGCACGATCACCATTTTACTCATTTCCCCTTAGTTGTAACTTGCTAACACGCCGACAATCCTCAAACCTATGATAACTCAATCTTGCAACCCAACAGGATGTGCTGGGACTCCCCCACTTAGTTTGAATCTACTACTTGCACCACTCTAGACCTTGCTGAGATCCTTTTTCTTTTGTTAACATGATTTTTTCTTAACGAATCCGTCCAATCCTTCCAAATTCTCTTGTTCGCACTCCGTAACTACTAAAATTCCCTAGCATCATTCACACATTCTTCCTCCTACCGAATAGCCACTAGAATCCCTCGCAGAAACTTGCCAACCACACAATCGCTAACCTACTCATATGAGATAACGCACCTGTGGAAATCACCAACTGACACCTTCTAACGACGGTGTACTGCACACTCCCTACAACATCAATACCCCATCCTAAGCCTACTCTCATTCACAAACTTTACCAGTTCATTCGCTCACCATGGACATCTAATAAATGCGCTACAATATCTTCTAATTCACCACTATGTTGTCGCTACCCCCACTTTAGTCAAACTCCCCCTCTACGCGACTGTTTGACTTCTGCTTTTTACACATGGGCTCCTAGAAATGGAACCACTGCCTAGCACTTTTCACATACCTTCCTTCATTGAATGTTACCCAATTGCTGCCTCAATTCAATATCATTCTCTGTAGCTCTTAAACCAGCAGATCACCACGACTTCAAACTATCCGAAGATCATCTTTCTCGAGCTTCCTTCATTAGAAATAACTATTCAGTCATGAACCACCACGCACCACGATCTCTGACAACTGTTTTTCCAAATCTACTTCACAACACTCTGACCCAATGCAACTGAAGAGCTATAACACCAGCGAACTTAACACATTCTATTCAATCAAAAAATGATACCACACCATAGATGAAAACTCCACCTCGCTTGATAACACCAAGTCCTATTATTTTATCTCCCAGACTTGAGCATTCATAGTCCAATTGCCCTTCCTTCACCGGAACTATAATACTGAAATCTCGAAATTACGCTCTGAGAAGACCTCTCTTCAAGTCATTCATTACCCCGACATATGGGCAAGCATCCTACCATCATACCCACATCGCGCGATAACCAATCATAAGCATCATAACTACCTAAGCGTAGCTTCAAGGCTCTCAATAACAGAACAACTGAGCTGAAACAACACATTATCCTTCTGCAGGGCCACAACAACAGCCCCAACCAATTACACATGGAAAATATCTCGCATCATATCCGTAGCACCATTTCAATTCCTCAAAAATCCTGATTCATAGAAAGCGCTTCGGGACGCGTAAGATTGAGTAGGAAGAAATGTAGGCATAAGCCACAGAGGAATCAAATTGCACGATGAGGAATCAAGAAGGGAAGTACTCCTAACAACTCTGTAGCCTCTTGAAAATAAGTACAGACGTCTCCGTGGCGATCCGCAAGACTCTACTAGACTTGCTCATAACTCGTGAGACCTAAGGGAACCTAGAGCTCTGATACCATGTTGTCTCGACCCAAAAATCTATTAAAGTCGTGATGGCACTGGACACTATCGTCAGGCAAGCCAATCATTAATTAGTTGAAATAAAATCCTGTTTTAACATTTTTTTTTGAAATCATTACCTTTAACTTATTACGTAATAACTAAACAAAAATCCGTTAAGTAAATACGATGGTTTAGATATTCCATTTTAGCAAATATATCCCAAACACATCTCAAAACACGGTGTCACCAGTGCATGAGCAAATTCTAATAATTTTACAAATACTACAAAGTTTGTCCGAAATACAAATTAGAAAAGGAATTTAAAATGAAAATAAATACAAGAGGGAGACTCTGTCATCTGCGGATTACCTTCGGATGATGCAGCTTGCCTAAGTCTCCAAACCAGCCACATCGGTAAGAAAGTACCTGTGCAATAAAAATGCACAGCAAGTGTAGCATGAGTACGAAAACAACGTGTATTCAGTAAGTATCCTGCCTAACCTTAGAGAGGTAGTGACGAGAGTTCGATTTGACACTTACTAGAGGTAAATTTAGTATAATCAAGTAAGACACTAAGCATGAATGTCATAGGCAATTATTAAATCATAATCAGGGATAAGAAACATCACATTTATTTCATATTTTACATATCAATCCTTCTTCTTTTTAACTGGCCATTACAAACTTCCTTAGGCCGATAAACATGTATAAACCACAGGAAATACGCAGAATTTATCACGCGCAAGCAAAGTGCCGAGGGTCGAACGACGCGGACCAAAAATAATAAATTGTGCACTGCCGAGGGTCGAAAGGCGCGGACACACAATAATAAACTGTGCACTGCCGAGGGTGGAACGGCCCGAACCATAGATGCATCTATCCACCCCGCTCGCGAATCAATCATGCGACGCGGTTATACATAAATACAGGGTTATCCTTCTCGTGAATCATACATGCGACTCAAGCACCCATAGATACACATAAATACAGGGTTATCCTGCTCGCGAATCATACATGCGACTCAGGCACCCATAGATACACATAAATATAGGGTTATCCTACTCGCGAATCATACATGCGACTCAGGCACCCATAGATACACATATTCACACAATAAGTCCACATTTTTATCAAGAGAGCAGTTACTAGGAAAGTGGTAAAATTCTTCTTAAAGGAACACAAAAAATAGCATTTAAATCTTTGTTTTGAAACTCATTTTCCAAGTTTAATACTTTTCAATAATATAACCTTATCAGGACTACAATTATCCATGGAGGAATCAATTCTCTTTCTAAATGATTAAGAAAGGTACGTCCTAGCCTTCTTAGGAAACAAATTACCAATTCAATAGCATTATCAGTCTAATATTATTTGCAGGATTACATGATATTTTCATTGACAAGGTCACAAGCACGACAAGTAAAGCATGCTAGTGGGTCCTAGCCTACCCGGACATGGCATAATAGTAGCTACGCACGAACTCCTGTCACCTCGTGTGTACGTAGCCCCCGCAGATAGTAGCACATATTTAGTTAGTTCACCTAGGGGGACAATTCCCCCTCACAAAGTTTGAAAGGAGACTTACCTTGCTCCGCAATTCCATAACCATCTTCCAAGCCCTTCCGACGACTCCAATGGACGCACAACGCCCCAAAAATATCCAAATAACGAAAAACCAATGAAAATATACTCTAATACTTGCAGCAATTCAAATTATCTAATTTCCCAACTCCGGCCAGTGAATTGACCAAAATGCCCTTGGGCCCACATGCCCGGATTCTGAAAGTTCTCGAAGATATACCCTACCCATAGCCTTACTAGCTCAAATATACAATTTACCCTTAATTTCACGTTCAAATCCGTGGTACAAATCTAAAATACAATTTCGAGGTTTTCTTCAAGATTTCCCAATTTTCCACAATTTTTCAAGTTCAAATCCATGCATATACCTTGTATTTAACATAAGATGAGTTGGAATAACTTACCTTGTGATCCTTGACGAAAATCCCTCCTTGAAGCTCCCCACAAGCGCCCATTCCAAAAGAAATTAGGAGGAGAAATGGCAAAATTCTCGTTTTAAAAACATTCTACCCATGCCTATTTTTGCACCTGCGATCCAATTTTTGCACCTGCGATCCAATCTTCGCACCTGCACTCCCGCAGCTGTGCCTTAACTTCTGCACCTGCGGCTTCCTCATCTCCAGCCAAAAGTATGCGAACCTGCGCCCCATTGTCTGCATCTGCGACTTCACAGGTGCGGAAATTGCATCGCACGTGTGCTCCCAGCCAAGCCAGCTAAATATCGCACATGCAGCGCCAAAGCCGCACCTGCAGCCGAATCTTCGCAGGTGCGGTCACACTAGATGACATCAATCTCAGCACTTCTTCAAACTCCAACCTTGATCCATTAACCACCCGGAATCCACCCGAGGCCCTTGGGACCCCGTCCAATTACACCAACCTATTCCAAAAAATAATGCGGACTTGCTCGAGGCCTCAAATCACATCAAACAACGCCGAAATCATGAATCGCACAAAAATTCAAACTTTATGAACTTGAAATTTCAAACTTCCACATCTAATGCCGAAACCTATCGAATCACGTCCGATTGACCCCAAATTTTTCACACAAGTCATATTTGACATTATGGACCTGCTGCAACTTTCGGAATTGCATTCCAACCCCGACATCAAAATTTCCACATCCAGTCGGATTTCTCAAAAACCTTCAAATTTCTATCTTTAGCCAAATGAGTTCAAAATAACCTACGAACATCCGAATTCACTTCCGATCGCCCTCCCTAATCTAGAATCACCATACAGAGCTATTCTTATGCTCGGAACCCCAAACGGACATCTATATCACTAAAATGCGCTTCTAGCCAAAACATAGGAGAGGTTTTCCAAGTTGCGGACTTGCTGAAGTTCCCCTTGTAACTCAAATATCTTCTGCTCAAACTGTAGAACCAAATCATTTTGTGCCAGAGTACTCCGACCATATGAAGGTTCAACATTTTCTACATGCGTAGCGTTGTCTTTTATGATACTGCTCATGTCATCCACTTAGATTTTCCCATATTTTTAGGATCACTTGGAGGAGGAGGATGTGGAGGACATCTGGATCTTGTATGATATGCTGATGATGAAAATATGCATGAACCAACCTTGGGGGGTGGGAATAATCAAAACTAAGAAAAACAAAAAAGGTAAACAAGTCAGTATGGAATTTTGAAAGGATATTTGCAGTATTTAAGCATGTATTGTGGAATTATAAACTCATATCCTAATTTGGGGACCTCATTGTGCCCGAGGTAGGCCTAGCGACATACATATTTTGAGAAACTTAGTGCCGACAATTGCCTCATTTCATTAATGTAATAAAGAGATCATACCTTTAAAACAATAACAAAAAAGAGTTACTAGTGGCATTTTCCATATTACAATCAAATTCTAAAGCAACTCTAGAAAAATAAGTAAACAACAATTCTAATCTACTTGATCCTGGAGGGACCTTCTCCAAGCTTGGCCTTCTTATCCCCATCGATCAGATTTCCAATGTCGCGCATGTACAGCAGCAGATACGCCCTTGCTAGTTGTCCTCCTTCGTTGCCCTCTGCATTCTGACAATCCACGATCGTTTTCCTCATCTTCCCTTCAAGCTCCATCAGACCCTGCTCTAAACACTTCAGCCTTTCTGTTGATTTTGTAGCAATTACTCTCCATTCATTGATTGATTCCATGTCTACCTTATGTTGTTCCAAGTGTCTGGCCTCAGACTCAAAGATTCTTTTGTGCAGCCTCTTGTATTTTACTTCTGCTACAACAGCGTCATCTATGACCATGTTTCCTCGATCAATCCCCGGATTGACTTCTTCCGCTATGTCATCATCCAACCATGATAGGTAGAAATATACATGACCGGCGTGGTACCGATCTGGTTGGATGGTATTCTTTTCCACAATGATCTTCAGATGCCACATGTGTTGTGCCTCACACTTGAATAGAATGATGTCACCCTGAAAGTCTGCTTTGTAGTGAATCATCTAGGAAACTCGTGGAATGACTTGCTTTCTCCCAGCCTCTCTCATGACCCTGATAGGAGCATAAGGATAGATACCCCTCAACCCAATCAACACTAAGTGAGGAACATATCTTGACCTGATGATGAACTTGCTAGTAGGGAACCACTCGAACATCCAATGGATAATTCATTAGTCAAATTGCTAAAGAAATGTACCCAATCCACAACGCTTCCCGGTTGTGCAAAGTCATTCGTTTTGGATGGTGAAAAGCTATGTGGTCATTCCATGGTCGCAGCGGAAATTCTTGACGGTATTGTCCTCTTTGAAGATGTTCCAACAGCCATATTTGCAGCAACAGATTACAACCCTCAAAATGCCTAAATTCCTTCTTGCAACGGTCCAAAGCTCGGTATATCTCTGCCACGATCATTGGGACGATAGTGTACTTCTATCCCTCAATTTCTTCTATTAAGGTATTGGTGGCCATAGCAAACGAGTGTGGATCCTATATTTTTTAATTGGGAATACTATCATCCCTAGAAAACAAACGATGAACATAAAAACCCGGCGAGGAGTCCAGCCCAGAGAAGTGATGGAGTACTCATCATGATAGACACATAGGATGTGCTATTCCCATAACACTTGTAAAGGAAGTCGAAAGGTATGTAAGATTTATTCAGATAGACTAACTCGTCATTCTTTCTAAGACCCATCATTTTTAGAAACACTTTAGAAGTACGATTTTCTGGTACCAATAGACCAAGGCTATCACAGGGAAGCCCAGCAAAACCTCTTATTTCCACAAGAAGGGGAGTCATCTCTATATTACCAAAACGGAAAATAGTCCTCTTTTCATCCTAGAACATAGTAGCATCCTCGATTAGTACATTGTTTAGCTGAATGTCCAGCAAAGATGGTGGATTTCTGAGAATTCTTTTCACATGGTTTTTGTTGCTTGGCGAGAGATTTTCCCACTAGTCTAGCAACAGAGGAGAGATACTTCGGACCATGCCGAACTTAGGGACTTCGTGCCTCATTTCTGCAAAACAAATAAAGTTAGCCCTCTCCCCCTTCCGGATTTGACTGTTTACACAATAATGATTAACATATCAGCATGTTTTCTCCAAATAATGCACATATCATGATTGTGCCCATTGGGATTATGGAAATCCTGATGGGCTTTGGACAAGGCTTTCCTTAGAGAATTATTATGCGGACAACATTCTAACCCGTGTCGCGCCCCCCTTTTTCCTCTCCTTTCGGATTGGTCAGGGTTTTTGACATTATTGGGGCAACTCGTTTCCTTTTTGGAAAAGGGGTATAAAGAGATCGAACGGTCGCCACCTAATGAATTAAGGTGCATTAGGGTACCTACTACGGGTCATTTGTAACACTAATTGTACAACAAGAGATTGGGTAAGGGATTGAAATTACTTCAAGGGGAAGGTGTTAGGCACCTCTCAAAGTCCACATTTGTGGGTCTTGACCAAACCTATTTTAGGAATTATTCAAGAAGCAAGTAGACCGTCTAAGAACACATATGTAAACAAATAAAGGTCTTAACAAATTAGCAGTCTAAGCACACATATGTAAAGGATAATGGAGGTCCTAAGTTGTTTATCCTATAGGATCACATCTGTGCAATGGCCAGTAATCACATCTCAATGAGTGGCTACGCTTTGCATTAGCGCACAAGTCATCATATCCTTTTCTACCCATTATCCCACCACTTAGCAGTTATTAAGCCGGTTTTATTTAACGAGCTCTAAGCGTGCTGTTACCCGTCCCTTCCTTGTGGTCCTGGAGGAATTTAGGACCTCTAAGTATGGGTAGTTTTAGACAACCCCTAAGGTTTTTAAAAGGGAGAATTGTAGACGAAAGGCAAGAACAAGTAGGACTAGTAGATAAATGACAGACGCAGTTAAAAAGCTCCGATTCACCTCCACACGTAATGCAAATAAACAAGACTTCTCAAACACAGAAAAAGGCAATTTTCATTAGAAAAAGGATCCTAAGACAGGATATCTAAGTGAGCTCAATGCACAGGAATATGCAACACTGTTTCATAAACTCAACGACAGGGTCTTAGTCAGTTTTCTAAGTGATTTATAAACCTGTGAGCCTTTAAGTAGTAAACACAATCAAAGCAGTTTCCAATTTTATAGAAATTAATTACTTAAGGCTTTCCTAGGCATGGGACTGTATGAGATCACAATTACAGGAGATGTTTAACATTTTAGAAGTTGTTTTAACCTACATTATGCTACTCTAGGTGACGAATACTTAAAAAGAGAATTTGTACCAGTTTTTATTCAGAAGTATAACATCTATATGAGAGACGATTTTTATACCTTTTCATGGTCAGTTGCTTATCTTAGTTAAAAACTAGGCGAACTGAAGCGAATGCAAACGGAATTCCTAGAACGTGATTTCTAAATGCACACAAGAGTGACAATATCATGTTGAAGTATTCATTGACCTAGGAGAAGGATATCTAAGTGATGAACTAATACAGCGTTAAAACACATGGATTAATAACATGTGATATGCTGAAGTAGTAAATGTGCATTCTTCGGAACATGATATCTAATGAAATGTTTAACATGATTTGGATGAACACATTGGTTCTAGGACATGGAGTCTAATTCAAATATACAGAATGTAAAGCCTAAAGCATGATTTCTACCCAATAATATAAATAGGATCATACAGCTACCTCCCTATATTCACTAGCCACCCAGTATCTGTTTACAAATAATTATTACAGACTAATGGCTGAATGAATTACATAAGTAAAAAAGAAAGAAGTTAAACAGTAGGGAGCCTGAAGCAGTCCCAAACACATCCGATGACTCCAAGTCTTAAGTAGTCTCAAAATGCCAAAGATTTCATAACTAATTTTATGTCCAGGTGCGTAAGAGTTCCCTAAGGACCTCAAGGATCCCGGGCAGTGCTCAAACCCAGACTTTCCATAATAGGGATTGAGTAAATACAGTGTGGAATAGCCAGCCCCTGTGTGCTAGAGTTCCAAGGTTTCTCAAAAGGATCCCAAGGCAGTAAACACACTGGAGGGGAAGAACCTAGGGACTTAGGAGTAAAGTGAGAGTGCTTGACATAGTTTTGAAAATGTTTTGATATGAAAATAGTATTGCAAAAGACTCAATTAAGTAAAGAGATTTTATGAAAAAAAGGAATTTGATTAGTAGTAAAATAATTTTTTTGAAAAAAAAAACAGTGTCAACTTATGAGAAATCAGCAAACAGTTTAAACAGTACCATTCAAACACAGAATTCACTCAGGGATTGTGGGTATTAGGGACACATAGAACATATTAACCTAACAACAGGAGCACAAACGCCTTTTCAAGAGTTTTTATAGGATTAATGAATTATTCATACAACTAATAGTACAGACATAGGGCATGGATCACAGAACAGACACGTGGAAACATATTATTCTGGACAATAAGTATAGAACGAGAATTACTTGGGGGTATTTGTTCACTTAGCAAGCAGGTTAGTACCAGAATCTAAATAAACAAATAGGCAAACAATCAAACATATTGACATACATGAGCAAAGTCAAATTGAAGCAGGCTAGAGAAAGCAATAGGAGATTCCTTTAACATGTTAATCAAGTTGGGCAGGACAGAATGCCTACATGCTAAGTGAAACCGTGATTTAGGCATGCTAGTTACATATTGAACATCCAAATAGTAAATAGGAACATGACTGGAAATCAGTGAACTAAAGTAGTGACAGAACACATAGAGTTTTGAACTTGAAATTGAATCAGAACATACCAGTTAATGAGAGCAGGCATAGAATATAGAGCAAATATACTGCAATAACTAGCCTTGGCTTACATCCGGCCAGTTCAGTAAGAGTAGTAAGTAACAAGAAAGAGCAGAAAGCTTTTAAGTGTAAGAGAGAATTGCTGAACTAGTGTCCGTCTACCAATGTTTGTAGTGAGAATAGATTAGAGTATATATAGCAGTTGAAAGCTAGGTAAATAAGGTAAACAATCAATTCTTCGGTAATTAGTGATAATTACAGAATCAATTAAGAATAAAATTAGTAGGGTCTTCCCTTAATTAAGGGAGTAGTTCACCAAAGGTACATAACAAGAAATAATTAAGGAAAGAAATCGAATGACTTAAGATGGGGTAGGTAATTAGGGGTAGATACACAAAGAATTCAATTAAGGAAATAAGCAATAAGAATCAATAAATAACACGGTCTATCACAGAATAATGTAAGAGATAATTTAAAAGTTGTGAAAATAGGGGAAAACAACCGAAAATCAGCATATAATTATCATCACAGTGAATCAGGAAATCAAAGAATTGAGATAGTACTGATTTTAAGGAAAATAACATAAGCTTCCATGAATAAGCATACAAGTCGAGTATAAAAAGAAAGAATCAAACCCGACACCCTAATAGGACATATTACGGTAAAATCACAACATATTCAAATTAAACGAAGCATTATTCATGAGGGTCAAACACATAGCATAATCATATAGAAAATAAACAAGACGAACTTCACAATCCAAACAGAGTGCAAATATTGGAGGTTTAAACATGAACTAGTTAGGGTTGAGAAGAAACTCGACATAATCTACTAAACTCATACGAATTAGATAATAAGCACTTTAAAAAATTTAGAAATCATTTTTGAAGAAATATTTTCTGAAACCCTAGTTAGGAAAAATGAAAAGACCCTTTGAAAACTAGAAGGTTTCTCATAAAAACAAGTGAAAACAGTTCGATACTTCTCATATCTGTACAGATCTAAAACGTTTAAGAGACGAGATTAGGGTTTCAAGGAAATAACCTAGAGATGAAAACACCGGCCTAGAAACCATAGGTTTAGCCAAAAAATAGGAAGATCTTACTGGAATGGAGCCATGGCGGCCTGAGACAGGTGAGAACAGGCTAAAGATGTGAGTGGACTGACTCTGGTCCCTTGAGGACCTAAAAGATAGATAAATCTCCGCGTGGGAGAGTCGTTAAGGCTGGAGGATAGTGATAACCCACCATAGTCGACGGTAGGCAAGCAACGAAGAGGGGAAATAAGGGTTAGGGCAAAAAGGATTTTGAGAGGAGAGTGAAGGGTGACGATAGAGTGTGAGAGGAGAGTGGGGGGTTGTTTAGATTAAATTAGGAAAGAATTAATCCGGGTCGTTGATAAAAAATGATCAATGACCAAGATTCATCAAGACTGGGTCGGGTTGGGTAGGATTTGGGCCTAGGTGTTTTGGGCTAATTTAATTAGGCATTTGGGCTGGTTATAAAGGTTATAATTGAAATAGAATAGGGCCATTTGTTAAATACCCAACATAAATTAATTAAAATAATTTATAAAATAGTTACTAATTATAAAAATTGAATTTCATGCATAGAAATATTTTAAAAAATGATTATTTAGTATTTAAAGTACAAAAGACTAATTTCAGGTAAAAATAGTACAAAATTATATGCATGGGTTATAATTGCAAAGTTATTGCAAATATAGCCAAAAGGTGCCAATTTGGCTATTTATTGAATAATTTTGACTTAATAGGACCATAAATTATAATTTTAAATCAAGAAATGTTTTAAAAACATTTGTGACGCAATTTTGTAAGTATTTATAAAAAATAAAAATGCTGGGATAAATTGATTTAAAAAATGTAAAAATTATGAAAAAATACCAATTGATGCTAATGCATGATATTGAAGACATATATGCATTTTTAAGATTATTTTGGTAAAAATTGGGTATCAACAACTTCCCCTCTTTACTCGGAAAGGATAAAAAAGTTGTCGGGTAAAGATATGATGGCCAATTTTAACCGAGCCAAACGGTTTGATAGTTTAGGCCGCACTCTGGCTTCTGAGCTACCTACATATCCCTGGCTTTATAGGAATCGGGTCGTGTATAGTTCTGGATTCATCGGCGAAATATATTGATGAAGTCATCACAAGAACGGACACAATGTTTCGGGATAGGCGAAGGATTGGTTATGGTGAGAGGCCAGGTTTTGAGATAACTGAAGGAACTGGAGCGCGATCACTCCCGCTAGGATAGCAGTTGCTTGACGGGTCACCTGCAAACGAAGATGCTACATGAATATATTGTGCCGAAATTTAAACATGATGTAGGTTCCCTTTCGACTATGAAAGTCGTCTTCGGACGGTTAGGGATGACGTCCTTAGACCATGACGTCCTGGGCCATGCATTGTTCGGTGAGATATTTGCAGGCCATGAAATGATGTTCTTGGGCCATGAGGATGGTGCCTATGAATTATGACGCCTTTGAATAATGATATGCAATTCGAGTGAGATCCTCAGGCCATGACATGGTGTCTTCCAGCTATGAGGATGATGCCTTTAGACTATGAGGCCTTTGGACATGTTGGCGATATTTCAGCCCATGAAATGTAGTAATATGATGTCAACAAGACAAGGCTTAGTCTTTTGAAGTGGGGGGCAGAGCTTAGCCTGAAAGAAGAGCAAAGTAGATAATGTCAGAGAGACAACGCTTAGTCTCGGTGAAAGAATCTAAATTGGAGGCAGAGCTTAGCCTCATGCAGGTGAAGGAAAATATTAGCCTTATGCAGATATGTAGGCAGAGCTTAGCCTCATGCAAATGCAGAGGTAGAGCTTAACCTCATGCGGATGCGGGACAGGGCTCAGTCCCATGCAAATGAAGGCAGAGATTAGCCTTATGCAGATATTGAGGCAGAGCTTAGCCTTTTGCAAAGGGAGGCAGAGATTAGCCTTATATAGATAGGGAGGCAGAGCTTAGTCTCTTGCAAATGCGGAGGTAGAGCTTAACCTCATGCGGAGGCGGGATAGGGCTCAGTCATATGCAAATGAAGGCAGAGATTAGCCTTATGAAGATATGGAGGCATAGCTTAGCTTTGTGCCAGGAAATAGAATGAATAGCAGATAGTAGCATAATTTCTTAGCTGGTAGTAGATTTCAATAATGCGATTGTTTGTGAGGATTGTGACTTTGTGGCATGTTTATCAATTCTCCCTGCATCCAAAGAAAAATTGTGAGTTCTGTAAAGGGGGAGGTTGGTTCATATTTCCGCTAGAGTTCCTTGACTCGCTTTGCTTGGCCTGTAGATCCGGTTTAAATCTTCGGGGCAGCGTTAGGATAAACATAATTACCTTACAAGAAAACATGCATAGTTTTGTAAAGACATAGTGAAAAATTTTAGTTTAAGAGTTTTAGATGAACTGACGATCATGACATGATCCGGGACATTGCAACCTCTTTTGTTATGGAATTTTGAGGGTCCTTCTCAAAATTCTGCCCCAGTTAGATGGATTGACATCTCTGAATGTTGTACATGCTGCGATCGGCTGAACTTGCTTCGGAATTTTGAGGGTCCTCAAAATTTTTCCCAATTTCCAATTGTGGGGGGAAATAAGATTTGTATTGGTTTGTGAACGAACTCACAAGGCTGCCTACATATCCCCTCTTAAACAGGAATCAGTTTGAGCGTAGTTCAATTTACATCATTTGATAAAAGCATAAAGAGTTACACATAGTATCGTTTATCTGTATCTAAGTTGATTGGTTTTGGCTAGACTTCTCCATCTATTTCTACAAGTATGAGAGCTCCTCCTGTCGTTACTCTGAGGACCATGTAAGGACCCTGCCAGTTGGGAGAGAATTTCTCTCGGTGGCTGACGATGAGCCAAAGAAATATTTTGGCAGGAACCCCGAATGCATACTTTGCAGGGTTTAACTTCAAGTTGTATTTCCGCAATCTGTTGAAGAACTTCCTCTGGTTTGTTATATGATCTGTCGCCTTCTTGGACTTGATGATGACATCGTCCACATATACCTCGATCTCCTTATGTATCATGTCATGGAAGATAGTACTCATAGCCCTCATGTAAGTGGCCCCAGCATTCTTTAGGCCGAATGGCATCATCTTGCAACAGTATACTCTCCACGGTGTGATGAAGTCATTTTTGCAGCGTCCTCCTCGTCCATCCAGACTTGATGGTAACCGGCGAAGCAATCCAAAAATGACTGTAGCTCATGTTTAGCGCAATTTTCGATTAGGATGTGTATGTTTGGAAGAGGGAAATCATCTTTTGGACTGGCTCGGTTGAGATCCCGGTAATCGATGCAAATTATGACCTTTCCATCCTTCTTTGGAACTGGCACGATGTTGGATAAACATGTTGGGTATTCAACCACCCTGAGGACCTTGGCGTTGATTTGTTTGGTGACTTCCTCCTTGATTTTAAAATTCATGTCATGCTTGAACTTTCGGAGCTTCTGCTTCACTAGTGGTCACATTGGATTGGTGGGCAACTTGTGAGCCACGATAGATGTACTTAGTCCAATCATGTCATCATATGACCATGCAAATATGTCTTCATACTCCTTCAGGAATCGTATTTAATCTTCTTTCTTTGGCGGTTACAGGTGGATGTTGATACAGGTTTCTTTGACAGTCTCTGAATCTCCCAAGTTCATTACCTCGGTCTCATATAGATTGGACTTAAGCTTGTTTTCAAAGTCCTCTATCTCTCTAACAATTTCCTCGGGTATGATATCTTCTTCTTCTGAATCACTATCCTTTTGTTGCGTTATCTCATTGCATGTCACAACCATTAGTTCATCAAGATAGGGACTAATAATGTTGTATAGATAAAAATATGAGAGAAAAATGATAACAATAAATACTGTTCATTGAAACATAAAAGCGATTTTCAATAATTTAAACAAATTTTTCGGAACACTGGTAATTTTATTCAAAACGGAATGCAAGAAAGAGAAATAATTTTCTTGGAAAGAAAAATAAACTATGTTGTTCAACCTTGCTACCCTAGGACTCGTTGGGCCTTGGATGGTCTAGCAGTCTAGTTTTTGAGGAACGATCCCTTGCTCACAGCTTGGATGGTATGGAATTCCTCCTCCTCATCCTCGACGATGACACAACAATCCATATCCTCGTCTTCCAAGAATAAGTTCCTTAAGGCTGCTAATGCTTCTTCCTCCTCTGGTCCCCCTAATGGGATAGGAGTCACTGTAGGTGGTGCTATTTCAACCTCGAATGGTGTGGGCGTATTTGTTGGCGGTGATACCTCAAACTCGAATGAGACTGATGTAATTACCTCAACCTCTCCTGACAGCTGCGTCTGCACTATGATGGGATTGAGTGTAACTGCTAGCTTTTTGGGGTCATCACCTTCTTTGATTAACCCGATTGACCCTTCTGGGTCCCATTCTTCATCTATTTCTATCAAATTGACACCTCCACCCCTGTGATATGGGAGGGGGTTATTGTTAACATTAGGAGCAGGTTCCTTTTCCTGGATGATTTTATTGTCGATCAGAGCCTGGATCTTATCCTTTAACGAGAGGCATTTATCGATTGTATGTCCTTTCATGCTGGAATGGTATGCACAGGTTTTGTTCGGATTGACCCATTAGGATGCATTTTCTGTGGTCACTACAGGGATAGGGGTAACATAATCAGCAGCCTTCAACCTTTCATATAGCTGGTCAATGGGCTCGGCAATGGCGGTATATTTTTTGGGTGGCCTGCGTTTAAAGTTGGGTCGAGGTCTTGGGAAATTTTGACGATCTGGAGGTGACTGAAAGTGAGACGGTTGGGAGTTGTATGTGTGATATGAAGTGGCTGGTTGGGAATATCTTGGAGATGTGGGTTGATATGTAGGTGGAGGTGACGGTTGATATGTAGGTGGAGGTAACAATTGATATGTAGGTGGAGGTTGTTGGTATGCAAGTGGAGAGGTTCGATATGTCAGTGGGGATTTGGGTCCCTGTGCAACCATTACTGCTCCTACGCCTTTCTTCTTAGATATACCACCGGACTGCAGTGCTTTGTTGGTAGCTTGTAGTGCTTCAAAATTTTTGACCATACCACTCTTGATGCCCTCTTCAATCCTTTCACCCAACTTGATGATGTTAGAGAACTTGTGATTTTCAATTACCATCAGTCTTTCATAATACTGCGGGTCCTGTGCCCTGACGAAGAATTTTTTCATCTGTTCTTCATCTAAAGCCGACCTAACCTTGGCCTCTTCTGACCTACCATGAGTGGCATACTCAAAAGGTTTCTGTGGGTTTCTTCTTGAGATTCTGGATGTAGAATATGTCCGGCGCATTTTCCGTGTTGAACCTGTATCGGTCCCTGAAATCTGAGGCCATACTCGCCCAATTAGGCCACTTCTTGGGGTCCTGGCTGATGTACCAAGACAAGGCATCCCATGTGAGGCTCCTCATGAACAATTTCATCCGAATCTTTTCGTCTCTTCCAACTCCGACCAGTTTGTCACAATAGGTCCTCAAATGGACCCTGGGATCACCAGTACCGTCGAACATATCGAACTTGGGAGGTTTGTAACCCTTCAGTAGTTTTAGACCAGGCTGTATACAGATACCTTCATAGTTCAATCATTCGATCCCCTTAACTCCTTCCATGCCTTGAACTTGGCTAGTCAATTTTTTGACTTCTTCGGCCAAGTTAATGATAAGTAGGTCTTTCTCATTGGATTCTGGTGTGTAAGAAATGGGTTGGGTGGAGTGAGGTAGAGTCTCCGCGTATATGGGGTTGTTCTGGTGGCCTGGTGCTTGAGCATAGAGGTGATCGTTGGTGGAATTTTGTGGTTCAGGAGCAATTGGTGGGGTGTTTTGAGGGGTATGGTAGGTGTTTTGTTAGTATTGTGGTGGGATGGTTTGGTTTTGTGGTGGAGTTGTATAGTGGTGAGTTAGAAGGTTCTGTCTTTTAGGGGTATTCTTAGGTGGTGCGGGGTTTTGAGTGTTCGAGTGGCTTAAATACGGAACATTAAGTTAGAAGGACAAGTTCGCTAGGTTCCGAACATGTTCAAGTTCCCCTTGAAGTTTCAGTAGCCTTTGTTCAAGTTGTGACACAACATCATTCTGGACCTGAGTACCCCGACTGTCCGAAGCCTCTGGGTGTTCAACTGCTGTTGTGTTTTCTTTTATGATGTTACTCAAGTCTTCCATCTTGCCTTTGCCTTTGCCTTTAGGTGGACTAGGAGGAAGATAAGGTGGAGGGCCCCTGGATCTTGTATGATATTCTGATGATGCCAGAATGCACGAACCAACCTTTGGGGAAGGGGAACAATCAAAGAAATAAAATAAAAACAAAAGGTAACAAGTCAGTGAGGATCATGAGAAGATATTTGCAGTATTTAAACACATATTGCAGAATTGTAAACGTGCGTCTTAATTATGGAGCCTTGTTGTGCCCGAGGTAGGCCTAGCAACAATTTGATTTGGAGAAGTTAGATGCCAAAATGCCTCATTACATTAACGAAAATAGGCAAATGACAAAACGATACTAAAATAACAAATAGAAAATAAGTCACTAATGTCACTGGGCCTTATTACATTTATGAAAGAAAAAAGGTAAATCTAGCCTATTTGGTCTCAGAAGGACCCTCCCTAGATTCGATATTCTTGATTCCATCGAAGAAGTTCCCAGCTCGCGCAGTCCCAAAAATATCATTTTGATCTGCATTGTACTTCTAATCCAATTTTTGTGGGATATTGCTGACCATACTGAATCTAGGGACCTCGTGCCTAATTTTCTACAAGACAAAAATGGTTAGGCCCTTTCCCCCGCCAGACTCGACTATTTATACACTTATGATTAGTATACGTGCATTTAGTTCTCCAAATTAATGCATAGAACTTGATCGTGTCTGTTGGGGATTATGAAAACCCTGGTGGACTTTTGGATAAGGCTGTCTTAAAGGGTTATTGTGCGGACGACACATTAACCCAGCTAGGCTTGACCATGATACATGCACAATATAACAAGAGTAAGGTTTCTATGGGGTTTTAGACCGGTACCCTCGAACGGACAACTCGAGGGGGAAAGGCACGGAACCATTGACTGCATCGCTGATCGACTGGTTTTACCGTAAATAAGCCTTTTTGAAATTTAGGGGGTGATATAAATAGGAAGAGCGCAACCACTGATCAAGTGTTGCTATAGGATTTATTTAGGCACGAGTAGAATATGATGTTGAGCATGATTATGCAACAATAAATAAGCAATAAGCAACATATTGTCATGTATTTGCACATTATGAAAGCGATAAATATAACAGTTATAATTGAAAAACGGTTACAAAGGAAACAACAAACATGTCAGTTTCATTTTTGAAAAATAAATACTTGGGAGAGTAAACATTTAATTGCACATAAACGGGAAAGGGAAAGGGTGCATGTATTTAACAAGGAATACTTAGACGTATTCACAAAACGATTTGTAATGGTAAAAGTCTAGAGCCCCCAGCATAGATGCCATGCTGTCGCGCCCCCTTTTTCCTCTCCTTTCGGATTGATCAGGGTTTCTGACATTATTGGGACAACTCGTTTTCTTTTTGGAAAAAGGGTATAAGGGGTTCGAAGAGTCGCCACCTAAAGAATTAAGGCGCGTTAGAGCACTTACTACGGGTCATTTATAACAGTAATTGCATAGCCAGAGATTGGGTAAGGGCTGTAGATTACTTCAAAGGGAAGGTGTTAGGCACCCCTCAAAGTCCACAATTGTGGGTCCCGGTCAAACCTATTTTATGAATTATTCAAGAAGCAAGTAGATAGTCTAAGCACACATATGTAAACAAATAAAGGTCATAACAGATTAGGAGTCTAAGCACACATATGTAAAGGATAATGGAGGTCCTAAGTTGTTTATCCTATAGGATCACATCTATGCAATTCCCGGTAATCACTTCTCAATGAGGGGCTACACGATGCATTTGCGAATAGGTCATCATATCCTTTTCTGCCCATTGTCCCACCCCTTAGCGGTTATTAAGGGGGTTAATTTAACAAGATCTAGGCGTGCTGTTACCCGTCCCTTCCTTGTGGTTCTGGAGGATTTAAGACTAAAAGATAAGTGACAGAAGCAGTTAAAAAGCTCAAATTTACCTCCACACGTAATGCAAATAAACAACATGTCTCAAACACAAAAAGGCAGTTTTTATTAGAAAAAGGATCCTAAGACAGGATATTTGTAACGACTCGGTCGGTCTTTTTGAGCTCTAGCACGTCGTTTAACAGTTTGAATTCACGAGAAACTTTATTTCAAGTATTATGACTTGTAGGTGTGGTCAGAACTGAATTTCAGGAAGTTTGGAGTCAATTTAGGAAAAAAATTCTCAATTCGAAAACCTTAAGTCGGAAGAATCAAATAAGATTGAAATTTTGAGTAAACGACCTCCGAATCAGGATTTGAATATTCCAGCAGGTTCGTATGCTAATTTCGGACTTGGCCGTATGTGCGGACCGGGCTTTGGATAACCCGAGAGTGTTTCAGCGCATATTATGGAAGATAGCATTTTAGAAGAATTTCAAAAATTTGGGCAGTAAGGCTATTCAGTGTTGTAGATGTCCGTTTGGGATTCCGAGTCTGGGTATAGCTTTGTATGGTGATTCTGGAGTTTGGAGCGTGATCGGAAGTGAATTCGGATGTCCGTAGGTCATTTTGAAGTCATTTGGCTAAAAATAGAAATTTGAAGGTGTTTGAGAAGTTTGACCGAGAGTTTGACTTTTTGATATCGGGGTTGGATTCCAATTCCGAAAGTTGGAGCAGCCCCGTAAGGTCGAATATGACTTGTGTGCAAAATTTGGGGTCAATCGGACGTAATTTGATAGGTTTCGGCATCAGA
The DNA here is from genome assembly GCA_005239525.1 of Nicotiana knightiana. Classification (NCBI taxonomy): domain Eukaryota; kingdom Viridiplantae; phylum Streptophyta; class Magnoliopsida; order Solanales; family Solanaceae; genus Nicotiana; species Nicotiana knightiana. The sequence continues at coordinate 10,641 of ML426912.1, read as the reverse complement.
TGTTTAAGTTTGAAATTTCAAAATCATAAAGATTGAATTGGAGTGTGATTCATGATTTCGACGTTGTTTGATGTGATTTGAGGCCTCGAGCGAGTTTGTATCATGTTTTGGGACATGTTGGTACAATTGGTTAAGGTCCCCAGGGCCTTGGGTAGATTTGGAAGGTTAACGGAATGAATTTCGGACCAAAGAGTTGCTGAAATTTTCTGCAGAAAGATTTTTTGACAACAACTAGTGAAATCACATAGCTGAATTTGGAAGCTTATATCTCGAAATATATAAGGATTATAAAAATTTACAAAACATAATTGTTGTAGCCCATGCATTCTAGTTTCCATAAAGTTAAACCATTAATGATTTGGACATTTTATCAGAAAGTTATGATCGATTGAAGATGGCTGCTGCATAGAGCCAACTTTAGAAACTCATATCTCGGAATATATAATGAGTTATATGGTGTTCAACTTATCAAATTAAAGATCTTCGAGTGTAGTTTCTAAATATTCATAACGTTTGTCATTTGGATATTTATAAAAGGAGTTATGGGCGTTTTAACAGAAGGTGTACAACAAGGGAAAATTGTAATAAGATGTACAACCTGCACAGCGCACGGTACAACTCGATGAAGCCTGGGTAGATTATTTTAAACACGAGTTTTGGCCCATTTCTTTCATTTGGTTTGGAAAATTTTGGAGAGCTCAAGGAGGGATTTTCAACAAGCAACACTAGGTAAGTGATTTCTTCCTATTTTTGAGTTAAATATGTGATCTTACATGGATTTAGACATGGAAATTAGTAGGAAATTGGGTTTTTTTGAGGAAAACCTAGATATTAGTATTTTTGGATTTTACCATGAATTTGAGGATGGAAATTAGAGTGAATTGTATACTTGAGCTAGTAAGACTACGGGCAGAGTTTATCTTCGAGAAATTTTGGGATCCGGGCACGTGAGCCCGAAGGCATATTGGTCAATTCCTTGAGCGGAGATGGGAATTTATATAATTTGAATTTTTAACAAACATTAGAGCATAATTTCATTGGTTTGTCATTATTTGGATAGTTTTGGGGCGTTGTGCATACATTGGAGTCGTCGGAAGGGCTTAAAAGCCTGTTATGGAATTTTGGAGCGAGGTAAGTCTCCTTTCTAACTTTGTGGGGGGGAATTGTCCCTAGAGGTGAACTAAATGAATAAATGATATTATTTGAGGGGGCTACGTACGCACAAGGTGACGGGAGTTTGTGCGTAGCTACTAATATGCTTATGTCCGGGTAGTCTAGGACCCACTAGCATGCCTTACGTGTTGTACATGTGATCCTTCCAATAATAGACTGATACTGCTATTGAATTGGTAATATATTTCCTAAGAAGTCTAGAGTGTACGTTTCTTAATCGTTTAGAAAGAGAATTGATTCCTCCGTGGTTGATTTTTTCCCTGATATGGTTATATTATTCAATTTTATTAAACTTGGAAAATGAGTTTCAAAACAAAGATTTAAATTCTATGTTTTTCATGATCCTTTAAGAAGAATTTTACCACTTCCATGGGTAACTGCTTTCGTGATAAATGTGGACTTATTGTGTGAATATGTGTAGCTATGGGTTCCTGAGTCGCATGTATGATTCGCGAGCAGGATAACCCTGTATTTATGTATAACCGCATCGCATGATCGATTCACAAGCGGGGAAGATAAATGCATCTATGATACGAGCCATTCGACCCTCGGCAATGCATAGTTTATTATTGTTGGTTCGCACCGTTCAACCCTCGGCATTGTTTGCGCATGATATTTGCTGCGTACTTCTTGTGATCCTTGAACTGCTTGCTGGCCTGGATTTTATGAGACTTGCAACTGAAATGATAAAGGTTTTTAAAGTTGGAAAAGGAATGTGAGAAGTAGTTGATGTTTCCTATCATTACTTGTTAAACCTTCTGTGATATTCATGCTCAGTGTTTTCCTTTATTCTTATTAAATTGACTTCTAGCAAGTGTCAAATTCAACCTCTTGTCGCTACCTCTCTGAGGTTAGGTGGGATAATTATTGAGTACATGTTATTTTCGTACTCATGCTACACTTGCTGTGCATTTTTATTGCACAGGTACCCTCACAACATTGTGGTTGACTTGGAGACTTAGACGAGCTGCATCACCCGGAGACGACCCGCAGCCGGCAGAGTCTCCCCCTCATGTTGTATTCATTTTTATTATAAATTCCTTGTCCAACTTGTATTTCGGACAGGCATGGTAGTATTTGTACAAATTCCTAGAAGTTCGCTCATGCACTTGTGACACCGGGTTCTGGGATGTGTTTGGAAAGCTTTTTTTTATTTCAAAATGGATGTTTAATCAATCAAATTTGCTTAGCGAATTTTTATTCGGTTTTTATTATGTAAAAATTTCCAATTATTAAAATGGGAATTTAACTTAACTATTAATCATTGGCTTGCCTGATAATGGTGTCCAGCGCCAGAACGACCTTACGGATTTTGGGTCGTGACAATATCTAAGTGACCTCAATGCACAGGAATATGCAAAACTGTTTCATAAACTCAACGACAGGGTCCTAATCAGTTTGTTTACTTATTTTTAAACCTGTGAGCCTTAAGCAGTAAACACAATCAAAGCAGTTTCCAATTTTATAGAAATTAATTACATAAGGCTTGCCTAAGGTTGGGACTGTATGCGATCACAATTACATGAGATGTTTAACAGTTTAGAAGTTGTTTTAACCTACAACATGCTGCTCTAGGTGACGAAGACTTAAAAAGGGAATTTGTACCATTTTTTATTTTGAAGTATAACATCTATATGAGAGACAATTTTTACACCTTTTCATGGTCAGTTGCTTATCTTAGTTAAAAACTAGGCGTAGTGAAGCAAATGCAAACAGAATTGCTAGAACATGATTTCTAAATGCACACAAGAGTGACAGTTTTATGTTGAAGTTATTCATTGACCTAGGAGCAGGATCTCTAAGTGATGAACTAATACAACATTAAAACGCATGGATTAATGACATGTGATATGCTGAAGCAGTAAATCTGCTCTCTTAGGAATAGGATATCTAATGCAATGTTTAACATGATCTGGATGAACACATTAATCCTAGGACATGGAGTCTAATGCAAATACACAGAATGTAAAGCCTAAAGAATGCTTTCTACCCAATAATATCAATAGGATCATACAACTACCCTCCCCATTTTAACTAGCTACCCCAGTATCTGTTTACAAATAATTATTACAGACCAATGGCTGAATGAATTACATAAGTAAAAAGAAAAGTAGTTAAATAGTAGGGAGCTTGAAGCAGGCACAAACACATCTAATGACTCCCAGCCTTCAGTAGTCTCAAAATGCTAAAGATTTCATAACCAATTTCATGCCCAGATGCGTTAGAGTTCCCTAAGGACCTCAAGGATCCCGGGCAGTGCTCACACCGAGACTTTTCATAATAGGGATTGAATAAGTGCAGTGTGGAATAGCCAGCCCCTGTGTGCTAGAGTTCCAAGGTTTCTCAAAAGGATCCCAAGGTAGTACACACACTGGAGGGGCAGAACCTAGGGACTTAGGAGTAAAGTGAGAGTGCTTGACATAGTTTTGAAAAGGTTTTGATATGAAAATAATATTGAAAAAGACTCAATTAAGTAAAGAGATTTTATGAAAAAAAGGAATTTGATTAGCAGTAAAATATTTTTTTTGAAAAAAAAAAAAACAGTGTCAACTTATGAGAAATCAGCAAACAGTTTAAACAGTACCATTCAAACACAGAATTCACTCAGGGATTGTGGGTATTAGGGACACATAGAACATATTAACCTAACAACAGGAGCATAGAGGCCTTTTCAAGTGTTTTTATAGGATTAATGAATTAATCATACAACTAATAGTACAGACATAGGGCATGGATCACAGAACAGACATGTGGAAACATATTATTCTGGACAATAAGTATAGAACGAGAATTACTTGGGGGTATTTGTTCACTTAGCAAGCAGGTTAGTACCAGAATCTAAATAAACAAATAGGCAAACAATCAAACATGTTCACATACATGAGCAAAGTCAAATTGAAGCAGACTAGAGAAAGCAATAGGAGAGTCCTTAAACATGTTAATCAAGTTGGGCAGGACAGAATTCCTACATACTAAGTGAAACCGTGATTTAGGCATGCTAGTTACATATTGAACATCCAAATAGTAAATAGGAACATGACTGGAAATCAGTGAACTAAAGTAGTGACAGAACACATAGAGTTTTGAACTTGAAATTGAATCAGAACATACCAGTTAAGGAGAGCAGACATAGATTATAGAGCAAATATAGTGCAATAACTAGCCTTGGCTTACATCCGGCCAGTTCAGTAAGAGTAGCAAGTAACAAGAAAGAGCAGAAAGCTTTTAAGTGTAAGAGAGAATTGCTGAACTAGTGTCCGTCTACCAATGTCTGTAGTAATAATAGAAGAGAGTATATATAGCAGTTGAGAGCTAGGTAAATAAGGTAAACAATCAATTGTTCAGTAATTAGTGACAATTACAGAATCAATTAAGAATAAAATTAGTAGGGTCTTCCCTTAATTAAGGGAGTAGTTCACCAAAGGTACAAAACAAGAAACAATTAAGGAAAGAAATCAAATAACTTAAGTATGGGGTAGGTAATTAGGGGTAAATACACAAAGAGTTCAAATAAGGAAGCAAGCAGTAAGAATCAATAAATAACACGGTCTATCCCAGAATAAGGTAAGAGATAGTTTAAAAGTTGTGAAAATAGGGAAAATAACCGAAAATCACCACATTAGTATCATCAGAGTGAATCATGGAATCAAAGAATCGAGATAGTACTGATTTTAAGGGAAATAACATAAGCTTCCTTGAATGAGCATACAAGTCGAGTATAAATAGAAAGAAACAATCCTGAAACCCTAATAGGACATATTAGGGTTAAATCACAACATATTCAAATTAAATGAAGCATTATTCATGAGGGTAAAACACATAGCAGAATCATATAGAAAATAATACGAACTTCATAATCCAAAAAGAGTTCAAAAATTGTAGGTTTCAACATGAACTAGTTAGGGTTGAGAAGAAACTCGACATAATCGATTAAACTCATAAGAATTAGAAAATAAGAACTTTAAAAAAATCAAAAATCATTTTTGAAGAAAGATTTTCAGAAACCCTAGTTAGGAAAAATGAAAAGACCCTTGGAAAACCAGAAGGTTTCTCATAAAAACAAGTGAAAATTGTTCGGTCCTTCTCAGATCTATATAGATCTAAAAAGTTTAAGAAACAAGATTAGGGTTTCAAGGAAATAACCCAAAGATGAAAAAGTGGGCCTAGAAACCATAGGTTTAGCCAAAAAATAGGAAGATCTTACTGGAATCGAGCCATGGCGGCCTGAGACAGGTTAGAACAGGCCAAAGATGTGAGTGGACTGACCCTGGTCCCTCGAGGACCTCAAAGATAGCAAAATCCTGGCGTTGGAGAGCCGTTAAGGCTGGAGGATGGTGATAATCCACCATAGTCGATTGTAGGCAAGCAACATCGAGGGGAAATTAGGATTAGGGAAAAGAGGATTTGGAGATGAGAGTGAAGGGTGACGGCGAAGTGTGAGAGGAGAGTGAGGGATTTGGTGGGGTCGTTTAGATTAAATTAGGAAAGAATTAATTCGGGCCGTTGATAAAAATGATCAACGACCAAGATTCATCATGAGTGGGTCGGGTTTGCGTAGGATTTGGGCCTGGGTGTACTGGGTTAATTTAATTAGGCATTTGGGCTGGTTATATAGGCTATAATTGAAATAGAATAGGGCCATTTGTTAAATACCCAAGATAAATTAATTAAATAATTTATAAAATAGTTACTAATTACAAAAAAATGAATCTCATGCATAGAAATATTTAAAAAAATGATTATTTAATATTTAAAGTACAAAAGACTAATTTCTAGTAAAAATAGTACAAAATTATATGCATGGGCTATAATTGCAATTATAGTCAAAAGGTGCCAGTTTGGCTATTTATGGAATAATTTAGACTTAATAGGACCATAATTAGTAATATTAAGTCAAGAGATGTTTTAAAAACATTTGTAACACAATTTTGTAATTATTTATAAAAAATAAAAATACTGGGATAAATTGATTTAAAAAATGTAGAAATTATGGAAAAATAACAATTGATGCTAATGCATGATTTTGAAGACATATATGCATTTTTAAAATTATTTTTGTAAAAATTGGATATCAACAACCCGTACTAGGTTCAGACATGATGCATGCACAGTTAACATCAGAGTGAGGTTTTCTATAAGAGTCTAGACCGGTCCCTCAAGTGGACAATTTGAGAGGGAAAGGCACGGAACCGTCGACTGCACCACCGATCGACTAGTTTTACCGCAAAGAAGCCTTTCCAAATTTAAAAGGGTGATATAGGAAGAGCGCGAACACTCATCAAGTGCCTCTATGGTATTAATTGCGCACGAGTGGAATATTATGTAGAGCATGTAATTATGAAAAGATAAAACAACACTTTGTCAAGTATTTTGCAAGATGAAGCGATAAATGAATTATTTAATAAATGTAAAGATAGAAAAGAAAGAAAAACAATGGAAAAATTATACTAACTCGATAAAAGGGGTAGGGATTGGGAAATATATAACAATTTTTTTTTCAAAGATTGGGGCAAGTGAACATGATTGGGAAATAATAGAGGGGATGCATATTATGACCGGATTAAGCGAGGAATTACATGTAAGTTCATATAAAGGGAAAATTAGGGAAGGGGTGTGCATGTGGAAAATAAAAAAGGAGAATGAGAGCGGGATGTTCAAAATAATAAAGACACGCTTATCGAGAGAGACTAATTCATATAGACCAAGTTCATTATGGTAAGATCCTAAGGAGATCCCCAACAGAGTTGCCATGATGTCGCACCCCTTTTTCTCATAAAATCGGGTTTCGACACGTGATAACTCTTTTAAAGGAAGGGTTATAAAAGAGAGAGTCGCCACCTAACGGGTTTGAGGTGTGTTAGGGCACCTATTTGCAAATTACTTTGGATTAACCAGTCTGCGTCATCAATGATCGGGTAAGGGCTCAAATTACCTTGAGGAAAAGGTGTTAGGAACTCTTAGAGGTCGACAACGGTGGGTCCCGGCTGAACTCGAATTATATGAATTATTCTAAGTTTTTTAGCCTAAACAGAAAGGGGGGGTCGTAAGTTTTTTAGCGTAAAAGATCACCCCGTGAAACATAAATAATACTTTGTAACTCCCTCAAGATAGGGTTTTACTCATATTGTTCACCGGGCATAGACTATTATCTCATGCTACCCAATTACTATCTTTAAGTTGTTTACCTAAAGCGCTCTAGTCAATTCTAAGTCGTACCATATGCGTGCACTACCCTTCGTAGGCCTATGGTCCAGGAGGCATTTGGATCTCTATTTCAGGGTGGTTCTAGACCTTAACTTAGGCTACTCAAAAAATAAAAGACTAAGCTACATTCAATAAATAGTTTAGGACTTTCAAGTAGAAGCAAGTATGAGCTCTAGTTAGCCTCCGCATTTAAACATCAAATGCACGCCAAACTGGTTAACATTTTGACAAATTTTAATTAATTAATAATAGAATCCTGTAGGCAAGATCTTTATGTGATATTAAACGAATGAGCAGACAGTCGTGTGCAAAGCCAGTTTCTTAGTGCGATTGCCAAAACCTACATAAGTTTGCCTACTAATTTTTATCATAATGAGATTAAGCTTACTAGCATGATATCTAGGCGTTTTATGCGATAATAAATAGTGGCAATCATAGATTCATATCTAGAATTACTTGTTTTAATCCTATAGGCATGCTTTCTAGTGAGGGTAACAACCTAGTGTAAAGAAAATCTCCTGAGCCAACGGGAAAAATGATGATTAAACTGATTCAAACCTATAGGCATGCTTTATATGATCAATCCAATTTTAGATCATATAGATATGATTTCTACAAATCATGAACAGAACAGTATAAAACAGGATCTTACACATTTATTGAATCATACGATTTCCTATAGGAATAGTCTCAAACAAGCAAAAATAGAATATCATTGAACCTATGGGCATGGCTGCTAGCATGTGATGACTGAACATAATAAGGTACCTATAAGCGTTATTTCTAACATACAACATTTAACAATACAGTATCGAACTTGTAGGAAGGATTGCAAATGTAAAATAAGAACCCCTTCCCTATTTCACTAACACCCCAGAATTGTTATTACAAATAATTATTACAGACCTGAATTGAATGTAGTAAATTACAAACTAGATATAATTATAGGGAGCCTACAGCAGGCCCAAACACACCTGGACAGGCCAAGCCTTCAAATCACAACAACTCCAAAATCTCATACTCATAAATACGAAATAACTAGTTGTTGAGAGATTCACCCATTGGAGATATATCAAGGCTAAGCATACAAAACCCAGGACCCTAGTGTGTCAGATTTCTCAAGGGCTTCAAGAGCCCATGGCAATGCCCAGACTACGGAGGTCAAAGGACAGAACCTAAGTAACCTTGGCTTTCAGCCGGTTAAGAATAATAATTCAGAGGGACAAGGGGAGTAGAATGGTATAGGAGATCCATTGAAGGACATCATCACATATACAAACAAACAACAGGCATGATTGAACTTAGGCAGACTTAGTCAAGTTTCAGGAAATAAACTCAATCACATGCTATCAAGGCAAGTCATAAGACAAATTTATAGTCATAACAGAGGATCCAGAAAAGGCTAAGTGCAGAAACTAGTGTTATATGAAGAAACCCATTAGTAATAGATCATGAACGGCTAAAAACTAATTAGGGCAGTTATTAGAGGTGTCAAAATATGATGAAAACAAGATCAAACATGTCATATTATAGTAGATTCAACAAACATACATGTAATTCTATTAATGCATACATCTATGCATAGTAACTATTCTATAGCAGGAGATATGAGATGTTTAAATAACAAACTTAAACTTTAAGAGATTACTATTAGTTACATAAGGGTTAAGCAGGATCGAATTAACAGACTCAAAGTAGATTAAGCATGTCTCAAACTACAAAATGCAATAACATAACATAGTCTAATTGAAGTAACACATTAACATACATCAGAATGATACGAGAAAGGTATGATAACTCACCAGTTAAGATGAAGCAAGGAAGAAGGAAATCCAACGATATTGTGAATATCACCAAACAAAGCAGAAACTTAACAATTTTTGGCATTGGCTTTCAGCCGGCCAAAAATCAGAATACAGAACAAGTTTTTATTCAAGAATGAAAAGCAAAAAGCCTTAGTTTTTGTAGTGTTCTTAAGGAATTTTTCGAACTTCCCCCTTTTCATAAAAGGGGAGTGGTAAGGGGGTTAAATAGTGTAAGAACTGAACACATAAACATGAAAATAATTAATTCAAACACTAACAAGGCAAGATGTTAAATCAGTAAGGAAGAAAAATTTGAAACCCTAGTTTTAGGTAAAAATACACAAAATCTGCATAAAATAAAGGCAAAGAATCACATATTGCATAAATTGAACATATACAGGAAATTATTCAAAAGAAACCACAAAATCGAACCAGATTTGGTTCGATTAAAAAGGATATGAAACCCTAATTTAGGCCAAGTAAAGAAATCGACAGAAATAGGCAGATTCTCACACAATAAGGAGAATATAGACTAGATAGTACTCAAAATCAAAGCTTGAACCAGTTTTGATTCGAATCAAAATAGAATCTATAAACCCTAACCTTAGTGTTAAGCACGAATCAGCAAGATACAAACAAATCGGGCTCACACGGCACAAAATAACGTGTGTGGACTTAATATCGTTCAGATTCAAGAGATCGATTAGGACATAATCAAATTGGGGTACTTGCCATTTTTAGGAAAGTACTAATTAATATCGTAAATAATCTAGAAATAAAGGAAATATGTTGAAATGGGAAGTAAATGGGAAGAAAATCCCATCAGGAGCGAGATTGGGGGAGGATTTTGGAGAGGCGACGGACTAGGGTTCTTCAGAGGAGGGGAGTAGAGAGGCGGGATCAACGACTGTGATTTGAGCGGGGCTGGGTCGGTTTTAATTGAATGGGTAATGGTACTGGGCTAGGGAAATTGGGCCTGGGGTAGTTGGGTAGTTTAGGTCTGAAATTAATTGTAGAATTAGGGCAAGATTTTAAATACCCAATTTTAATAAATAAGTAATTTATAAAAATTATAGATAAATAACAAAAATATTATTTGTGCATGCAAATAACTAAAAACAATTATCTGACATTTTAAAAATATAAAAATTTATTTTCCATATAAATAATGTAATTACATGTACATATGGTCTATTATTGCGTATAGTGCAATTTAGCCTTGAAAAATGTAAATGTAGTTATATGAAATGCAATTAAAATATTTAAAACCTACTATGGGTGTAAATGATAAGTTTAGATGATAAAATCATCAGAAAATAATTTGTAAGGTAATTAATAAAAATTATGCAAAATACTTTTATATGCTTGTAAATCAAATGATGATGCATTTGTACTTTTTTGAAAGTATATATATATATATATATATATATATATATATATATATATATATATATATATA
>ML426907.1:0-21584 GCA_005239525.1 Nicotiana knightiana | reverse complement strand
AACTGGGGACCCCGGGCGTTTGGGCTCTAACGCACCCCTAAGGCCAGGGCAGGCCTGGCGTTTGGGACCTAACGCCCCCCTAACGCTAGGGGCTGCCTGGCCTTACGGATTAAACGCCCCCCTAATGCCAGGTAGGGTCAGGCTTTAGGGGGCAAACGCCCGGCTATCGCCCGGGTGTCTCCTTTTGCGTATTTTCGACGTATTTGCATCCCTTTAGCTCCGTTTCCATCTCCAATTCACCTACACATAAAATAAACTCTATTAAGCACATAACAAGTGTATTTTTATCATTAATGCACCTCAAATGTAAGGTACATCACATATTAAACTATGCATTTTAGTCTCGCATCATGCCCCCGTTAGGGGCAGGGGTCAGTATAGAAGTGGTCAGCCCAGCAGGCCTTTATATGCAGCACCTCCACCACCTCCCCGAGGTGTTCCAGCGAGGCCTCATTTCAGTGCTATGCCAGAGCATTCCTACCGTCCTCCATCCATTCAGAGTTCACACAGTGGTTATCCCAGTCATCAGAGATCCTCCAATCCTTATTTCAGTGTTATGCCTGCAGGCTCTCATCGCCCTCCGGCCCTTCAGGGATTTTCTTCAGGGCAGCAGACTATGCCACCTGGGAGTTGTTATGAGTGTGGAGAGCCAGGTCATATGAGGAGGCAGCGTCCCAGGTATCAGGTTAAGGCCGTACAGTATGGCTATCAGCCGATGAGTCCGGCACCAGCAGTCTGACCACCTAGAGGTGGAGGAAAGGTCGGCAGGGGTCATCCTAGAGGTGGAGGCCAGTCAGGGGGAGGTCAGGCAGCTCCTGTTCACTTCGGTGGGGCTCAGTCTTCAGGTGCTCCAGCCAGGTTCTGTGCTATTTTGGCCAGATCAGATGCAGTGGCCTCAGACGTCGTGATCACAAGTATTATCTCAGTATGTGGTAGAGAGGCTTCAGTATTGTTTGATCCAGGATCCACTTATTCATATGTTTCTGCCCTATTTGCTCTTTTTCTGGATGTTTCTCGTGAGTCCTCGGATCTCCTATATATGTGTCCAATCCTGTGGGCGATTCTGTGGTGGTAGACAGGGTGTATCGGTCTTGTGTGATCACCTTCTGTGGGTTTGAGACCAGAGCTGACCTTTTATTGCTCGACATGGTTGATTTTGAGGTTATTCTAGGCATGGATTGGCTATCTCCTTATCATGTCGTGCTTGATTGCCATTCCAAGACAGTTACCTTAGCCGTGAACGAGTCACCTAGCTGGATTGGAGAGGTTCCTCAGTTAGTACAGCCAGCCGGGTTATTGCATTCTTGAAGGCTCGACATATGGTCGAGAAGGGTTGTCTAGCCTATCTTGCTTATGTGCGGGACACCATCGTGGAGTCTCCGACGATTGATTCAGTGCGTGGTTCGAGAGTTTGCGGATGTATTTCCTTCGGATCTTCCGGGCATGCCTCCGGACCGTGATATTGATTTCTGCATTGATTTAGCTCCAGACACCCAGCCTATATCCATTCCTCCGTACCGTATGGCTCCGAAAGAGTTGAAGGAGCAGCTTGAGGAGTTGTTAGCTAAGGGGTTCATCAGACTGAGTGTATCATCGTGGGGTGCTCCAATTTTATTTGTGAAGAAGAAGGATGGATCTATGCGGATGTGTATTGATTACCTCCAGTTGAACAAGGTTACCATTAAGAACAAGTATCCCTTGTCGCGCATCGATGATTTGTTTGACCAGGGTGCTCGTGTGTTTTCTAAGATTGATTTGTGATCGGGGTATCATCAGTTGAGGATTCGGGCTTCAGATGTTCCGAAGACTGCTTTTCGTACGAGATATGGCCATTATGAGTTCCTGGTGATGTCCTTTGGCTTGACTAATGCCCCAGCAACATTCATGGACTTGATGAATAGGGTGTTCAGGCCGTATATTGATTCCTTTGTCATTGTCTTCATTGATGACATTTTGATTTACTCACGTAGCCTGGGGGAGCACGAGCAGCATTTGAGAGTTGTGCTCCAGACTTTGCGAGAACAGAAGCTATATGCTAAGTTCTCCAAGTGTGAGTTCTGGTTGGATTCCGTGGCATTTTTGGGGCATGTGGTATCCGGAGAGGGTATCAAGGTTGATCCTCAGAAGATCGAGGCAGTTCAGAGTTGGCCGCGTCCTACTTCAGCTACAGAGATCAGGAGCTTTTTGGGCTTAGAAGGCTATTATCACCGATTTGTGGAGGGTTTCTCTTCTATTGCAGCTCCATTGACTAGATTGACTCAGAAGAATTCCACGTTTCTATGGTCTGACGAATATGAGGCGAGCTTTCAGAAGCTCAAGACAGCATTGACCTCAGCACCAGTTCTAGTATTGCCTTCCGGTTCTGGGATGTATACAGTATATTGCGACGCTTCACGCGTTGGCTTGGGGTGTGTATTGATGCAGGAGGGGAGAGTTATTGCTTATGCTTCACGCCAGCTGAAGGTTCATGAGAAGAATTACCCTGTGCACAATTTAGAGTTGGCGATGATTGTTCACACTCTTAAGATTTGGAGGCACTACTTGTATGGAGTGTCCTGTGAGATTTATAAAGACCACCGTAGCTTGCAGCACTTGTTCAAGCAGAAGTATCTTAATTTGAGGCAGCGTAGATGGCTTGAGTTGTTGAAAGATTATGATATCACCATTCTTTATCACCCGGGCAAGGCAAATGTGGCAGCAGATGCTTTGAGCAGGAAGGCGGAGAGTATGGGTAGCTTGGCTTATACTGCAGCAAAGGAGAGACCTCTAGCCTTGGACATTCAGTCCTTGGCCAATCTCCTAGTGAGGTTAGACCTTTCAGATCCTCGTCGAGTTTTAGCACATGTGGTTGCTTAGTCTTCATTATTGGGGGAGATTAAGGCCCGGTAGTTCTATGATCAGTGTTTCAGAGCTTCGGGAGACAGTGGTTCAGCGTAGGGCCAAGGAGGCTACTATTGGCGAGGATGGTGTACCGAGACTTCAGGGCCGCTTATGTGTTCCTAATGTTGATGTCCTGAGGGAGAGGATTCTAGAAGAGGCACACAGTTCTCGGTATTCTATTCATCCTGGTGCTACGAAGATGTATCGTGACTTGAAGTAGCATTTCTGGTGGAGGCGGATAAAGAAGGACACTGTGGAGTATGTGACTAGGTGTCTTAATTGTCAGCAAGTGAAGTATGAGCACCAGAGGCTAGGAGGCCTACTTCAGCATATGCCCATTCCTGAGTGGAAATGGGAGCGCATCGCTATGGACTTCATGGTTGGGTTTCCTCGTACTTCGCGGAAGGTGGACGCGGTTTGGGTCATTGTGGATAGATTGACCAAATCGGCACATTTCATTCCAGTAGCAACTACATATACTTCTGAGAGGTTGGCCCAGATTTACATTCGGGAGATAGTCCGGTTGCATGGTGTGCTGTGTCCATTGTATAAGATCGAGGTCCTCAAATCACCTCGCACTTCTGGAGAGCATTGCATAGTGAGATGGGCACCCAGATAGACCTCAGCACAGCATTTCACCCTCAGACTGATGGCCAGTCGGAGCGTACAGTTCAGATATTGGAGGACATGCTCATGGCATGTGTGATTGACTTTGGAGGTCAGTGTGACCAGTTCTTTCCTTTGGCCGAGTTTGCTTACAATAATAGTTATCAGTCCAGCATTGAGATGGCATCATTTGAGGCTTTGTATGGTCGGCGATGCCGTTCTTCTATCGGGTGGTTTGAGCCTTGCGAGGTTAAGTTATGTGGCACCGACCTGGTGAGGGATGCCTTGGAGAAAGTGAAGTTGATTCAGGAGAGGCTCCGTACAGCACAGTCCAGACAGAAGAGTTACGCATATCAGAGGGCGCGTGAGGTATCATTTATGGAGGGAGATAGGGTCCTGCTGAAATTTTCGCCTATGAAGGGTTTTATGAGGTTTGGGAAGAAGGTCAAGCTGAGCCCGAGGTTTATAGGTCCATTCGAGGTGTTGAGATGAGTTGAGTAGGTTGCTTATGAGTGGGCCTTGCCTCCCAGTTTATCAGGAGTTCATCCAGTTTTTCATGTATCCATGCTCCGGAGGTACCACGCCGACTTCTCTCACGTGGTTGATTTCAGCACTATTCAGTTGGATGAGAGGTTGGGCTATGAGGAGGAGCCAGTTGCTATTATTGATAGACAGGACCGCCAGTTGAGATCCAAGAGGGTTTCTACCGTAAAGGTCTAGTGAAAGGGCCATCCCGTTGAGGAGGCGACCTGGGAGTCCGAGGAGGATATGCGGAGTAGATATCCACACATATTCATCACTTCAGGTATGATTCTAGACTCGTTCGAGGATGAACGTTTGTTTAAGAGGTGGAGAATGTAACGACCCGATCGGTCGTTTCGCGTTATCGAACCCCGTTACCCTAAATGAAACTTTCCATAGCGGCTTTTTATGATTTATGACTTGCGGGGACTGGTGGTCCGGGATTCGGAGGTGTTTAGAGTGCTACAGGAACAATTGGTTCCTTAAGGTTGGCCTTTAAGGCCAAGTTTGACTTCAGTCAACATTTTGGGCAAACGACCTCGAAATCGAGTTTCGTCGGTTCTAGTAGCTTAGTGTGATGATTTTGGACCTAGGCGTATGTTCAGAATGGGTTTCTGATGACCCGGGAGCGTTTCGGTGCCCAATATTGAAATAAGAAGTTCCTTAAATTCCTATTGTGGTTTTGGACGTGTTTTTGTGCTATCGAGGTCCGAAGGGAATTTTGAGACCAGGAATAGTTCCGTTATGTCATTTATGACTTGCCTGAAAAATTTGGTGTCATTCCGAGTAGTATAGGTCAGTTCGGCGCGTTGTTAGCGAAGTCTAGAAAACTTAAAGTTCCTAAGTTTGGTTTTTGGGGTTTTGAGGTGTGACTTTGAGTGTTAGCGTTGTTTTGGGTGTTCCGAAGGCTTGAGCGAGTTCGTATTATGATTTGGGACTTGTTGGTATTTTTGGACGAGGGCTCGGGTGGACCCAGGGGCCTCCCGGGCACCCAACAGGGCTAAAAACCAGCTAAAATAGCTGCTGGTGCACCTGATCTGGCGTGACCGCAGGTGCGGTTGCCCAGTCGCAAGTGCGGGACCGCTCCTGCGGTCCCAAGCATCGTAGGTGAGGTCCCCCTTCTCGCAGGTGCGGACAAAAGTTCGAAGGAGCGGAACCGCTGGTGCGGCCATCCCTCCGCAGGTGCGAACTCATCCCTTCCTGTCCAATTCCGCAGGTGCAAGCCCCAGCTCGCAGGCGCGGTCCCCGAGCCGCAGGTGCATAATTCCTGTAGTCCAGGCAGTATATATTCTTTGAAACTCGGGATTTCACCCTATTCATTCCTTTTCCTCCACCATTAGAGTCTTGTGAGCTTGGGGAGAGCACACCACAACCTAGCTACTGTCAAGGTAAGTTAATTCCACTTCAACACTAGTTTAATTCATGATCTTCTAGCTAAATTAACTACTAAATCATTGAAAAGTCAAGAATTGGGTAGTAATTCAGGGTTCTTGAGAAATTGATGAATTACCCATTTATTTCCATAAATTCAGGTAGAAATAGTATATTAACGATCCTTAGGCTTCGGGTGAGCGATTCCTCCGTGAGTTTTCGAAATTCGAGCATGCGGGCCCGGGATTGGATTTGGGAATTCTTCAAGAATGTTAAATTATTGAATAAATAGGATAATTTCCCTACTTTGAGCATGCATTGATATCATTGTACCATATTTGGCTAGTTGCGAGTCCTCAGGTGTAGAGTTCAGATTTCGGGCGCATCCTTGGTCCGAGGGGTAGATTCGACACGAGGTGAGTCTCCTTTATAACCTTGTAAGGGAAATTTTCCCCTAGGTGATTTAAATGCTATATGTGATAATTTGTGGGGGCTACGTACGTACAAAGTGATGAGAGTCCGTACGTAGCGACTGTTACTATTATGTCCGAGTAGTTAGGCCCACATCATGCCTTGTGTTTTACATAATGAATTAACGTTACATGTTGCTTATGTCCCCGAAGTTATGAAATTTGAGAAAAACTTGTAAGAAATTGTTCACGGAAAAGTATTCTCTTTTGAAATGGAATAATGTATGTGCATGTGACCGCTTCGCAATTTACATTCCGCGAGCGGAGTGTGATTTCCCCCACTCTTATGGGAACGGGCCGTACCCACGGCGGATTGAGAGATGCACTTTTGGTACGGGCCGTTCTATCCTCGGCAATGCATAGAGATGGATTGAGAGATGCACTTTTGGTACGGGTCTTTCGATCCTTGGCAGTGCATAGAGAGGGATTGAGAGATGCAATTTTGGTACGGTCCTTTCGATCCTCGGCAGTGCATAGAGAGGTTGAGAGATGCACTTTTGGTACGGGCCATTCGATCCTCGGCAGTGCATAGATGTGAGTACTTTGTGGAGAGGTACACTTTTGGTACGGGTTGTTCGATCCTCAGCAGTGCATGGGCTTGACTATCTTATGAATCCGACCGGTTGTCCTTACCCTGCATGCGTATGATTTATTTGTTACTAAATTCATGGATATTGATCTGACAGATATTTGGGGAAAAAGTGAAGTGGTAATTGTTTTATTTATTCCCAGTATTCTTCCTGGATTTCAGTATCTTACATATATACTTGTTGCTTCACTGTCTTTACATGCCTACTATTTCCATTACATCCTGTTAAATTATACTGTTTGACCTTAGTGAGTGTCATGTCGACCTCTCGTCACTACCTCTTCGAGGTTAGGCGGGATACTCATTGGGTACATATATATTTATGTACTCATGCTGCACTTCTGTACTTAATTGTACAGGTTCTGAGGCCGGTGCTTCTGGTTATCCGGCCGGAGCTTGACATATATTTTGGACCTGACTCCAGTGAGTTGCATCCCTTGACGATTCTCAGCAGTGCTATGGAGTTATCTTTTGTTTATTTATGTTTACTTCTCTCAGACAGCAGTATAGTTGTATTATCTTTTATATATTCTACTAGATCGCATGTTGACTTGTGACACTAGTTCATGGCACGCACATAGTAGACTCTTTGTTTTGGGACTGTATATATTAGATAATGATCATTGTGGCTGTATTTACTTAAGTTGGTTAATGTTTCTACTTTTATTTAAATGATCTAAGCTTAAAACTTTGGGAATATGTGGGGTTGGTATGTTAAGTAAGGATAATCTCACTAGTAAACAACTGTTGGCTTGCCTGACTCCGGTGGTGGGCGCGACCACGACCTGTGTTGGATTTTGGGTCGTGACATCAACGATTCCCCAGCCCACCTCCAATACACTACGTGTTCGCGTAAGGTCAATCGTGTTCGCGAAGATTTAACCCCCAGTGCTCCGCATTCGCGACCGAAGCCTCGCGTTCGTGTAGAAGAAATCCCTCCCCAACCCAGCTTGCACTTCGCGATCGCGTGAGAGGCTTCGGGATCATAAAGCACAAAATTCCTGTGCACCAGTAATAGCAAAACAGCAGATTTTCTAAGTTTAAAACATCCTGAAGCCTACCCGAAACTCACCCGAGCCCTCGGGACTCCAAACCAAACATGCACGCAAGTCTAAAAACATCCTACGGACTTTCTCTTGCGATCGAATCGCTAAAATAACACCTAAAACTACGGATTTAACATCAAAATCAATGAAATTCTCAAGAACACTTTAAAGTTTCTATTTTCTCAACCGGACATCTGAATCACGTCAAATCAACTCCGATTTCTACCAAATTTCACAGACATGACTTACATATTGTAATAGACCTTTATCGGGCTCCAAACCAAAACACGGGCCTAATACCAACGAGTTCAAACATTAATCACTTTCTTTAAATCCTTTGAAATTTCAATCTAACAATTTTCATCAAAAATTCATTTCTCGAGCTAGGGACCTCGGAATTCGATTCCGGGCATACGTCCAAGTCCCATGTTTTACTACGGAACTTTCAGGACCGTCAGAACATGGGTACGGGTCCGTTTACTCAAAACATTGACCAAAGTCAACTAAAGTCATTTT
The DNA here is from genome assembly GCA_005239525.1 of Nicotiana knightiana. NCBI lineage: Eukaryota > Viridiplantae > Streptophyta > Magnoliopsida > Solanales > Solanaceae > Nicotiana > Nicotiana knightiana. The sequence continues at coordinate 13,584 of ML426907.1, read as the reverse complement.
TAAATCTCAAAAATTATCATTTCATATATTTTCACATAAGGCTTTCCGGGTTCACGCTCGGCCTGCGCACGTAAATTTAGGTGAATAAAAATAATATTTTAAGGCTAACAAGCTTGGAATAGAGTCGTAATTCATAAGATGACCCTTTGGGCATCACAGAGGAGGACAAGCAAAAACGACTAGCAATATGCCCGTATAAGAAACCTGAAAAATTAACCAAGCAGATTTGCCATGAAAATTTGGAAAAGGAACTCCGTGATTTGAATAAAGACATTGGAGAAGAATTACAATCAAGAAATTATCAAAGTCTAAGATATGAAGACTTATTCTTGCAGCCATATATGGAACTCCCACCAGGATACCAGGTGCCAAAGTTTAATACTTTTAATGGGAAGGGGAATCCCATTACTCATTTAAAGGACTACTGTGGCAGATTACTTGGTATCGGGCACAATGAGGCCATTCGAATGAAGTTATTTATCCAAATCTTATCAGGATCCACACTTTTTTGGTACACAAAACAAGATTTTAGCCAATGGCGCACGTGGGATGATATAACTCACGACTTTGTAAAGAAATATGAGTTCAACCTTGGAGTCAATCCAGATATGCATAGCCTGTACAAAATAGAGAAAATGCCACATGAATTTTTCCAGGATTATTCAATCCAGTGGAGAGTTGAAGCTTCAAAGGTTCACCCTCCGTTGTCCGAGAGAGAGTTGATCTCAATCTTCATTGACATCCAAAATGGCATATATAATGAAAAGCTGGCTACTGAAAACATGCGTAATTTCTCATAGTTGATTAGATTCGGGGACTTCCTAGAAAGCGGAATCAAAGAAGGAAAGGTTAGCATGTCGACTATCAATCATGTTTTACAACCCTAGATGATGAAAAATCAGAAAAGTAAAGAGAGGTAAAATGCCTTAGTTGCCATGACTATGCATCAGCCAGAATGCCATCAGAATCACCAGCTTTTGCAAAATCATGCCATCTCTAACGCCCGCGACATGCATCTCCAGCCTCATCACCAACAAAGCATTCAGTATCAACATCGCCAAGCACAAGTCACTTCTCACCAATTAAAGAAAAGGAAGTCCCGCAACTTCACGCCTTTGACTTAATAAATCTCTAGCATATTTGCTCGATTCAATGCCTCAGGAATTATGAAACCAAGAAAAGAAAGGATTTTTGACCCTTCACATCCATCATTTAACCCTTCCGAATATTGTGCATATCATTCAAACGCGCAAGGCCATGATACAGAAGAATGCCTAGCATTAAAACATAAAATTCAGAATATTTGATGCTAACAAATTGTGAGTGCACCTACCAGTTGAAACAAACATGTCATACGCAACTAGCAGCAGCACAAGTAGTACACCAAGCGTGGTTGGGCATCCGAAGAAGAAATGTCGTCTGAACGAAGGGCAAGACTAGCTTTCCCTAACTTTTTGGCATTATCATTTAGCTGATATCACTCTATGAGTTGCTATATTTGGTAATCATACCTTATTTTTGTAAATGAACTACGTGTTGACCTGATTCCTTTTTAAGAGGGAATACGTAGGCAACACTATGGGTTCGGTCTCATCATAATAAAAATCTTATTAACCCCAAAATCCAAAATCGTGGCAGATTTTGCAAAAGGATCCTTTTCATTTGGGAAAGAAAAAATGAAATCTCAAGCTATATATTTGTTACAAGTACAATAGAAAACCCAGAATGCCATGGCAACAAGTTGCAGATTCAAAGCCAAAACTTTGAGGTTCAATGCATGGTAACTAATTTCTTTTATACTAACAAATTTTCTTTGAGTAATGCAGGGGCATATTTTAGCTATTCTTGATAAATATTACATGATATCGCAAAGCTCAGCATCAATTCAGAAGTCACAAGATTCATGAAAAGTAAAGGATGAATCCAAGCCAACGCAAATCAAACTTTGAAACATACAATTTTTCTTTGAGTGCAGGAATTTAATAATTGTGAAACTTTAGTATGAAGATCCAACAACTGTTAGCATTACACTAGGAATATTATTTACTATGAAGGCATTGCATCAAGCTCTCTGGACCGCATCATTTGCTATTGCAAAAGCATCGTACCAAGCTATATGGAATGCATCATTCGTTATTGCAAAATCGTCGCACCAAGCTCTCTACATTGCACCATCAATATGTGTTATATCGAAGGAACCATAGCAAGCTCTCTGCACCGCATTACACAACTAAAAATCAAGCATCGCACCAAACTTCTGCACCGCACCAATGTTTGAAATTGCAAATCAAGCGCCAAGCATCTAGGTTCGTCCACCTAATAATATGACAAAAAGGTCTTTCACTGATAATGGGACTGTGATGACCCAAAGGGTCATCTTATAAATTAAGACACATTCTAGTCTCATTAGCCTTAAAAAGATTAATTTTATTTACCTCAATTTGCGTGCGCAGTCCGGGCATGAAACCGGAAATCTTTTATGTGAAAATATGAGAAATAGTAATTTCTAGAGTTAAAATTTGGTTTTAGTTGACCTTGGTCAATATTTTGAGTAAATTGGCCCGGATATGTGTTTCGACGATCCCGTGACGTCCGCAGTAAAATATGGGACTTGGGTGTATGCCCGGAATAATATGTGAAATTTTTGGTATCAGTCCCGTATTTTGGTTCTGGAACCCGGAACAAGTTTTTTATGATATTTAGGTCCTATTTGTGAAATTTGATGAGAATCGGAGTTGGTTTGACGTGATTCGGACGTCCGGTTGAAAAGTTAGAAATTTGAGTGTTCTTGAGGAAATCTGGAGTTTTGAGGTTAAATTTGTAGATTTTAATGATTTGATCGCACGAGCAAGTCTGTATGATATTTTTATACTTGAGTGCATGTTTGGTTTGGATCCCGAGGGCTCGGGTGAGTTTCGGGTAGGCTACGGAGTGGCTAGACTTAGAAAATTTCATCACAACTGAAAATCTGGTGTTGCAGGCCTCTGATCTCGCATTTGCGAGATCAGGCTTTGCATTTTCAAAGTCCTGGGCCAACCCTAGATCTCGCAAATGCGAGATTCCTGTTCGCAAATGCGAGGCAGCGAAATGTCGCAAATGCGACAAATTTATCGCAAATGCGATGACTGCCCAAAATCGAAGGGTTCGCAAATGCGATATCTGTACCCAGTTAAATCAGATTTTAGACCCTTTTTTTTTTACTTCTTTTTCAATTCTCTCAAACCCTAGACCTCCATAGGCGATTTTCCAAAGACCCAAACTTCTCCAAATTATTGGTAAGTGATATCTAACTAATTCCTTTCATTCCTTAACAACTTTTAACAAGATTTCAACCAAAAATGTAGAGTTTTCAATGGTAAAAATCGGGGTTTTTGGGTAGAACTTAGGAATTTCAAAATTTAGGGATTTAGACCTCGAATTGAGGTCGGATTCCAAAACCAATTGTATATCCGGGCTTGGGGGAGATTGGGTAAACGGGTTTTGGTCCGAACCTCGAGTTTAGACCAAGCGGGCCCGGGGTCGATTTTTGTATTTTGATAAGAAAACATAGAAAAACCATAGAGTTTCATTAAAGTTGATTCCTTTAAGCAATAATTGATGATATTGAACCAATTGTGATTAAATTCGAGTGGATTAGAGGTAAATTCTAAAGGAAAGGTCGTTCTAAAGCAGTGACTGCTTGTGAGATTGAGGTAAGTGCTTGGTTTAACCTTGACTTGAGGGAATAGGAATCCCCACTTAATTTCTATGTGAATTTGTATGTGTGTGGTGCATAGGTAAGGTGACGAGTATCTATACACCACCAATTTGGTTGTTGAACATGATCCCTTTTCCCGTTTCCAATTTATGTGATTCATGGCTTAATTGTTTTATGTTCATTGATGCCTGCGTGATTACTTAGTTTCATTAACTTGTTGTTAGATATTGTTTCAAGTATTTGGAAGTGTTGGTTGTTCCCTTGGTTCATTGTGATACATAAAAAAATATGAGTTGGTTGACAGTATTTGATTATATATATTCCGGTTGGTCTCATTGTGAAATGATAATTGATGAAGTTTATGAGTTGTACAGAATTCTGTTTATAATTGTCGAGACAAAAATATTATGAATGGCTTTGGTCTGAATTGTGAAAATTTTCATAAATAAAGTGATGATATGTCTGGTGAGAGCGGGTTGCACGCCGCAATAATGAGTGATAAGGGTGGACAGGTGGGATCGGGTTGCACGCCGCATCAGGTGCAATAAGGGTGATATATATAGGGAGGAGCAATAAGGGTGGATGGGTGGGAGCAGGTTGCACGCCGCAATAAGGAGCGATAAGGGAGGATACTTATGTTTTATTAATTTTCAAAAGAAAGGATTTGAAAACTTACTATTTTACTTTACTACTTTTCATATTTTGCACTTACTTTTATTTTAAAGTCAAAGTTTGGAAATTTGGAAACTTATGTGAGATTTAGTTATAGCTGAGACCTAAAAAAGGTGGCTGAGTTATTTTAATTATTGCTACGATTATTGTTTTGTTTATTTTAGAATTTTTCCTTCTTGCTTTATTATATATTGTTTACAGGTTATATTTTTAATGCCCCACCGTAGCCTCGTCACTACTTCGTCGAGGCTAGGCTCGGCACGTACTCAGTACATGGGGTCGGTTGTACTGATACTACACTCTGCACTCTTTTGTGCAGATCCAGGGACCGGTCAGAGTTAGGAGATTTTAGTAGCTGTCATCATATACTCGGAGACACGAGGTAGATCTGTCGGCGTCCGCAAATTCCTAGAGTCTTCTCCTAATTTTATAGACACTGTTTTATTACATTCAAAACAGATACATAATTCTTTCAGCCCATTATTTGTAGCATTCTTAGTGGTTCGTTAATTGTGACACCAGACCCTGGGTAGTCTTATAGTTATATACTTAGCTCGTGTTTCGGCTTAATTATTGATTATTACTATTATTCATGAAGTTATTCGTTGGAAATTATTAGATTTAGTTTATTTTAAATTTCCTTATTGCGTTTAAGTAAATGTTCGAAAGAAAATGGTTAATTAATTTCTAACATTGGCTCGCCTAGCATGTATTGTGTTAGGCGCCATTACGATCCCGCAGGTTAGGAATTTGGGTCGTGACAAGTTGAAATTAGAGCTTTAGGTTGCCTAGGTCTCACAATTCACGATCAAGCTTAATAGAGTCTGAAGGATCGGTACGGAGACGTCTGTACTTATCTTTCAGAGGCTATGAAGTTAGGAACAAACTCAGTTTTTATTTCTACTCTGGCGCGCGATTCTTGATATCTCAAAAATACTGATTGAACTCTTCTATTCTCTCGTATATGGAGAGAACACGTGCTTCCTCTTCTGTTGACCAAACATTCGGTCTTCCAGCAGCAGCAGCTCCTATTAGGGGCAGAGGCCGAGGCCACATTAGGGGCCGAGGCAGGGGCAGGACACAACCTACTGCTCAGACAGCAGCTCCAGCTGCGGAGCCCCATATTGAGATTGATGGGGGACTCCAGCTCAGACCGTTCCAGCTGGACCAGCTCATGTTCTAGAGGGTTTATTGCTACCCCGGTACTTCAGGATGATTTGGTCAAATTAGTGGGCCTTATGGAGAGTGTAGCCCATACTGGTGCACTCCCTGTTGCAGCAGCCGCATCTCAGGCTGGAGGGGGGTCCAGACTCCTGTTACCCACACTCCTAATCAGACTACTCCTCAGGTTCAGACCCTAGCATCCAATCCAGTTGGAGTAATTCAGCCAATTTCTCCAGCGCCGTCCGTTGATGGGGCAGCTATGTCCACCGATGCTTTGTGGAGATTGTACAAGTTCATCAAGTTTTTCCCTGTTCACTTCAGTGGTGCTACTTCAGAGGATCCTCAGGAATATCTGGACAGCTGTCATGAGGTTCTTCGTAATATGGGTATTTTGGAGACCAATAGGTCAACTCCGTCGCATTTCAGAATATTGGTTCCGCCAAGAAATGGTGGAGGATTATTTGTTGACTAGACCAGCTGGGTCGCCTGCCTTGACTTGGGATCAGTTTTCTCACCTATTTTTGGAGAAGTTTTTGCCTATTACTATGAGAGAAGATAAGATTCGTCATTTTGAGCGTCTTCAGTAGGGTGGCATGACTGTTACCCAGTATGAGAATCATTTTGTGGATTTGGATCGGCATGCTATTCTTTTGTTGCCTACTGAGAGAGAGAGGGTTTGGAGATTTATTGAGTGCATTGCCCAGCCCATCAGGTTGCATATGGATAAGGAGAAAGGGACTGAGATTTCATTTCAGGATGCGGCCAATATGGCCAGGAGAGTTAAGACGGTTCTCGGGATGGGAGGTCAGGGGTCAAACAAGAGACCTCACCATTTTAGTAGATTCAGCGGTGCCTCGTCTGGATGCGGAGATACTCAAGGTAGAGGTCATTCTTCCAGTTCATTCAATTCAGCACTTCAAACGTCCCATGGTGCCTCAGGGGGTTGTGGATCTTACTTGTCTTATTCAGATCAGTCAGCCCCTATCAGAGCACCTCCTCTTCAGAGTTATTATTGTGTTCAGCCGGTTCGTCAAGGTTAGCCCCAATATCAGGATGTATGTTATGAGTGTGGTGAGTATGGGCACATTCGGAGAGTTTGTCTGAAATTTTTGGGTAATCAGCCTCAGTACCAGTGTAACGACCCGGCCTGTCGTTATGTAGAACCTGCATTATAATTGTTGCTATTGACTTTTCATAGGTTTTTTATTCTATTATTAATGTGTTAGAGTTGATAGGCTTGAAATCGAATGGTTGTAGTGAGAGTTCAGTCATTCAGCCTTTAAAAATAGCCTTAAAATGGGAAAAGTCAACTGAGAGTTGACTTATTGGTAAACGACCCTGGAATGTGGATATTATGGCTTGGATAGCTTCGTTAGTTGATTTGGGACTTAGGAGTGTGTTCAGAATAATTTTGTGATGCCCGGTGTAGAATTAGGCTTAAATTGGCGAAAGTTAGTTTTTGGCGATTTCTGGTCGGCAGTGGAAAATAGTCTATCGAGGTTGGAATGGAATTTCCGACAGTTGGAACAGGTTCGTAATGTCATTATGGATATGTCTGCAAAATTTCAGGTCAATCGGAGTTGTTTTGGATAGTTTCGGCATCATTGGTGGATTTTAGAATTAGGCTTGAATTGGCGAAAGTTAGTTTTTGGCGATTTCCGGTAGGCAGTGGAAAATAGTCTATCGGGGTTAGAATGGAATTTCTGACAGTTGGAACAGGTTCGTAATTTCATTGTGGATATGTCTGCAAAATTTCAGGTCAATCGGGAGCTTGGCCGCAGGTGCAAAAACCACTGGGCAGTATTTAAATAAACCCTCCGCGACTTAAACCCTTTTTACTCCATTTTTGTACGGACAGAGAGCTTTTGGGGCGATTTTTGAAGAGGGAAATCAGTGTTATTCATACAGGTAAGTGTTTTGATCATTAAAACTCGTTTATGGGTGATTATAGAACATAATCTCAGCAATTAATTCATAAAAATCAGTAGAAAAGGGGGTTTAGGGCTTGAGATTATGAGACCTTTAGGGGTCAATTTGACGGGTCAAACGAACTCTGAATTCGATGTTCTTTATATGTACGGACTCGTGAGATGATGAAGAAAAGTTTTGCATAAAATTTCTGAGTTTCGGGATGCAGGCCCGAGGGTCGAGTTTTGAGCAAATTCGGGTTTTGAGCTAAATTTGATATTTTTCTATTGGAATTCNGTTGCGGAATAGTTTCCGGGCTAGTTTTGAGGTAAGTAATGTCTTTAAATCCTGTCCTGAGGGTATGAAACCCCGGACTATGCACTCTTTCACGGGTTTCGAAATGAAAAGGTTGAAACTTTGGAAATATCTTCCTATTTAAGCAACTATTGAGTTGCTAAACCGACTTTAAGCCTATGCTTAATTAGTATTATTTTATTATGATATGATTTGGGTTGTAAGCCGTGTTTGGGGCCTAGTGCCGATATGTTTTCCCCTCGGGGGTTGTGTTTACTATAGTTTCATCACTGATATGTTATGATTCTTACACTTAGTCTTTTCCTGATAAATTGTTTTGACACTCAGAGTATTTGATACTATTTATTAAAAAAAATGAAACACTGTTTTGGGTCGAGAACCGGGTATGTTTATGGCCTAAGGGCAAATTGAGAGTGTCTGACTGAGTGAGGCTTTCAGGCCTATATTGTGAGGAGGATTTCAGGCCTTATTTGAGGGAGGCTTTCAGGCCTATATTGTGAGGAGGCTTTCAGCCCTTATGTTGTTATAGCTCTTGGGATGTAGGAGCTCCTTCGGAGTCTGTAAACACCCCAGTGAGCACAGGTACCTATTGAGTGATAATTATTGCCCGCGGGGCTGATACTGAGTGATGATTGATACTGAGTGATGATTGATATTGAGTGATTGAGAGAATGCCTGAGGGGAAACTGTTACAAGAAATGATTTGGCCCGAGGGGCAGATTTATGATGATTTTACTAAGTTTTCGAACTATGATTTACTTCGCTTTCAAACTGGTTTTTTCTGAGAATTTTACTGAGATATACTGATATTACACTTGTTTTCAAAGGATTTCTGGAAAACTGATTTCGAACTTATTATTTGATGGATACTACATGGTGACTTGGTATTTTACTAGTTTGGTGAAATTGTGTATATGTACTGTGTGTTTTATAATTCTCAGACTGTAATTTATTTTCATTACTACTGAGTTGGCGTACTCATCATTACTCCCTGTGCCTTTGCGCACAGATCCAGGTACCAGTTCGTAACAGTAGTTGTCCCAGTTCATTGCAGCAGTTCACGGGATTTCAAGGTAGATGTCCAGCGTCCACAGCTTCTCCATTTCCCTTCCTTATTTAGTTTTAGCGTTTGATTCAGAGACATATATTATAGTTTTAGCAGAGTTAGATTTATTTATTCTTAGATGCTCATGACTATTGACTTCAATCTTGGGAGGTTTTGTTTAGAGTTGTTAGACTATTATTGGGACGCTAAGACTTAATTACATTATTCTATGCTATGGTTGCTGCTTATTATTAGATTGTGTACTTTTATAATTGACTAAATGCGTAGATGGTCGGCTAGTCTAGTTCCACGATAGGCGCCATCATGGCCTTTTAGGATTTAGGGTCGTGACAAGTTGGTATCAGAGCTCTAGGTTACATAGGACTCAACGGTCATGAGAAGGTTCAGTAGAGTCTTGCGGATCGGTACGGAGATGTCTGTACTTATCTTCGAGAGGATGCAGAACTCTTAGGAGACATCTATATCTTTTTGAACTCTTTCGTGCCAATCTATTGATTCTTGAAATCTAAACTTATGTTGTTTCATTCTCTCACAGATGGTGAGGACAAGCAATACCGATCAGGGTGACCAGGCACCAGCCAGACCCACAAGGGGTTGGGGCCGTGGTAGAGCTGGGGGACCTGCCCGTGTAGTAGTCGGGATAGTGCCACAGGATCCCCCTATCGTTCAGGATCAGGTTCCCGCCGATGGTGCTCCAACAGGACAGGCTCAGGCACCTATTGTGCCCATTGTTATTCTGAGTCTTCAGGAAACCCTGGCTCAGATATTGATGGTGTGTTCCAGTTTAGCTCACGTAGTGGCTATGACCAATACTGCCAATGCAGCTCAGGCCGGGGGAAGCAATCAGACTCCAGCTGCCCGAGCACCTGAGCTAGTTGTACGAGGTATTCAAGCACCGGGAGCAGCCCCAGATCAGTCAGTTTCTCTGGTTCAAGGTTATGTGGTCCCTGTTATGCCTGAGGATGAGCAGTGTAGGTTGGAAAGGTTCAACAGACTTCATCCTCCGACCTTCAGCGGTACAGAGGGCGAGGATGCCCAAGGTTTTCTTGATAAATGTCAGAAGATGCTTCGTACTGCGGGTATTCTGGAGACCAGCGGGGTTTCATTTGCTACTTATCAGTTTGCTGGTGCTACTTTTACTTGGTGGGAATCATTCAAGAGGCGTAGGCCGGTTGGTTCAGCACCGCTCACCTGGAAGCAGTTCTCCACAATCTTTTTGGAGAAATATATTCCTCAGTCCCACAGAGAGGAGCAGCGCAGGCAGTTTGAGCAGCTGCGCCAGGGAGAGTTATTGGTCACCCAGTATGAGATGAGGTATTCGGAGTTAGCTCGGCATGCTTCGGAGTTAGTCCCCACTGACAGGGAGCGTATCAAGAAATTTGTGGATGGTCTCTCGTATCAGCTTCGGATTTTGATGACCAGAGAGAGGGTGTATGGAGCCACGTTTGAGCAGGTTGTTGATATAGCTCGGGACATTGAATCGGTTCGCAAGCAGGAGCGTGAGGAGAGAGAGGCTAAGAGGCCTCGGGGATCAGGTAATTTCAGTGGTGCTCCTCCCATAGAGCAATTTCAGCCTAGAAGAGGTCGTCCATTTAGACCTACACAAAGCCAGCTCGCCCAGCTTACAGTGGTGTATCGTCGGGGCAGGGTCCTCGCAATTCTCAACAGGGACGTTCATCTTTTAGTGTCCTTCCAGCTCAGAGCTCCGCCCAAGCATCATCTTATTAGGGTTCTTCCATGCATGGTTCGTCTGGTGGTTATCAAGGGGGCATAGGTTCTCGTTCGTTTTCATCTCCAGCTGCAGGTGGTTGTTATGAGTGTGGAGAGTTTGGACATGGGTGGAGGCAGTGTCCCCGTCGTCTTAGTAGTTCATTCCAGTAGAGGGTTCAGCCCTCGGCTTCAGCCCCAGTCACTTCACCACCTACCCAGGCAGCTAGAGGTGGTGGTTAGGCAGCTAGAGGCCATCCTAGAGGGGGAGGTCAAGCAGGTGGAGGCCAGCCATGTATTTATGCACTTCCAGTTAGGCCTGATGCAATGGAATCCGATGAGGTGATTACAGGTACTATTTTAGTTTGTCACACTGATGCTTTGGCTTTATTTGACCCTGGTTCCACGTACTCTTATGTCTCATCCTATTTTGCTCATTTCCTGAATATGCCCTGTGAGTCTTTAGTTAGATCTGTTCATGTTTCGACTCCGGCGGGTGATACTATTATTGTGGACTGTGTGTATCGGTCGTGTCTTATATCTATTGGGGGTCTGGAGACCCGAATGGACTTGATGTTACTCAGTATGGTCGATTTTGATGTAATTCTAGGCATGGATTTGTTATCCCGATGTCATGCTATTCTTGATTTTCACGCTAAGACCGTGACCTTAGTTATGCTCGGGGTTCTTAGAGTTGAGTGGAAAGGGTCTATAGAGCACGTGCCTAGCAGAGTGATTTCTTCTTTAAAGGTTCAGCGTATGGTTGATAAAGGGTGTGAGTCCTATCTTGCTTTTGTGAGGGATGTTAGTAGTGACTCCATCTATTGATTCTGTTCCTGTAGTTCGTGATTTTCTGGACGTATTTCCTGCAGACCTGCCAGGCATGCCACCTGACAGGGATATTGATTTTGGTATTGACTTGGTGCCCGACACTCAACCTATTTCTATTCCACCTTACCGTATGTCACCAGCAGAGTTGAAGGAATTGAAGGAGCAGATTCAGGAACTCTTAGATAAGGGGTTCATCCGACCTAGTGTGTCGCCTTGGGGTGAGCCGGTGTTGTTTGTGAAAAGGAAGAATGGCTCCATGTGTATGTGCATTGATTATAGACAGCTGAATAAGGTTACGGTGAAGAACCGGTATCCTTTACCTCGTATTGATGAATTATTTGATTAGCTTCAGGGAGCTAAGGTGTTCTCCAAGATTGAATTAAGTTCTTGGTATCATCAGCTAAAGATTCGGGATTCTGACATTCCGAAGACTGCTTTCAGGACTAGATATGGTCATTATGAGTTTCTGGTCATGTCATTTGGGCTGACCAATGCCCCAGCCGCGTTCATGCAATTGATGAACAGTGTGTTTCAGCCTTACCTTGATTGGTTTGTCATTGTGTTCATTGGTGACATCCTGGTTTATTCTTGTAGCCAGGAAGAACATGCTCAACACTTGAGGGTTGTGTTACAGAGATTGAGGGAGGAGAAGCTTTATGCAAAGTTCTCCAAGTGTAAGTTTTGGCTTGGTTCATTGGTTTTCTTGGGGAACGTGGTGTCTAGTGAGGGTATTCAGGTTGATCTGAAGAAGGTTGAGGCGGTGCAGAGTTGGCCCAGACCATCCTCAGCTACAGAGATTCGGAGTTTCCTTTGTTTAGCGGGATATTACCGTCATTTTGTGGAGGGATTCTATTCTATTACTTCACCATTGACTAGATTGACCCAAAAGAATGCTCCATTCAGATGGTCTGACGAGTGTGAGGAGAGCTTTCAAAAGCTCAAGTCAGCATTGACCACAGCTCCGGTTTTGGTGTTGCCTATTGGTTCGGGTTCTTACACAGTCTATTGTGATGCTTCTAGAGTTGGGTTGGGAGCGGTGTTGATGTAGGACGGTAGGGTGATTGCCTACGCATTGAGACAGTTGAAGGTGCACGAGAAGAATTACCCAGTGCACGATCTTGAGTTGGCTGCCATTGTTCATGCCTTAAAGATTTGGCGGCATTACCCATATGGGGTATAGTGTGAGATTTTCACTGATCATCGTAGCTTGCAGTATCTGCTGAGGCAGAAGGACTTGAATTTGCATCAGATAAGGTGGTTAGAGCTTCTTAAGGACTATGACTTAACAATTTTGTATCACCCGGGGAAGGCCAATGTAGTAGCCGATGCCTTGAGTCACAGAGCCGAGAATTTGGGGAGTCTAGCTTACCTTTTAGCAGTAGAGTGACCGTTAGCACTTGATGTTCAGGCTTTAGCGGGACAGTTGGTGAGATTGGATTTGTCAGACTCTCCACGGATGTTAGCTAGCATAGCTTCCCGTCTTCTCTTTATGATCAGATTAAAGCTCTCCAGTATTATGACCGCCACTTGTTAGTTCTTCAGGCTAGAGTTCTTCGGGGTGATGCCCGGGATGTGACTATTGGTGATGACGGAGTTATGAGGATGCAGGTCCGTATTTGCGTGCCCAATGTGGATGGTATTTGAGAGTTGGTATTAGCAGAGGCTCACAGTTCGTAGTATTCTATTCATTCGGGTGCCGCGAAGATGTACCAGGATCTAAGACAGCAGTATTGGTGGAGGCGGATGAAGAGATATATTGTTGAGTATGTAGCACAGTGTCTCAACTGCCAGCAGGTCAAGTAGAAGCACCAGAGACCAGGTGGATTAGTTCAGAGGTTAGATATTCCGGAGTGGAAATGGGAGCGGATTACTATGGACTTTGTAGTAGGGCTTCCACGGACTTCGAAGGGTTTTGATGCTATTTGGGTCATTGTAGATAGATTTACCAAGTCCGCGCACTTCATTCCTATCAGCACTTCTTATACTTCAGAGAAATTGGCTAGTATTTACATTAACGAGATTGTCCGATTGCATGGAGTTCCGAATTCTATTATTTCTGACAGGGATACTCAGTTCACATCTCAGTTATGGAGGGTCGTACAGAGAGGTATGAGCACTGATGTAGAGTTGAGCACTGCATTTCATCCTCAGACCGACGGGCAGTCGGAATGGACTATTCAGATTTTGGAGGATATGTTACGGGCTTGTGTGATTGATTTTGGTG
>ML426906.1:0-40849 GCA_005239525.1 Nicotiana knightiana | reverse complement strand
TGCGCATAAAATGTAAGGTATATCACATGTTAAACTATGCAATTTAGTCTCGCATCAGTGTTGTCAATGAATTCTAAAAATACTATTGAAATATTTTTTTTCTTTTTGCCTAGCTTTTTTAATGTTGTATATCATAAGCAATTTTTTTGGTTTTTTTAGCATGACTAAAATGGCTAATTATAACGACTTAACCGATCATTTTGATCTTTAGCGCATCGCTCGGCGGTTTGAGGCCTTGACTAGCTTCACTTCAGGTATTATGACTTGTACATGTGGTCGGAATTGAATTTCGGAATGTTTGGAGTTAATACGGATGGAAATTTCTAAAGTCGGAAGCTTTAAGTTGGAAGAGTCTAATAAGGTTTGACTTTTGAATAAACGATCCTGGAATAGGGATTTGAAGGTTCCAATAGGTTCGTATAATCATTTCGGACTTGGGTGTATGTTCAGATTGAGTATCAGGTCGCCCGGGAGTATTTCAGGGCCTATTGTGGAATGTTGGCATTTTGAGGGTTTTAGAATTTCATAACTCTTGTTTGAGGTGGAGTTTGGTGTTATCGATGCCCTTTTGCGTATCCGAGCCCTAGAATAGGTTCGTATCATGATTTATTATTTGTTCGTAATGTTGGCATGATTATTGAATATTTAAGTATGAATAGGATGCGTTCGTCGAAGTTTGAAAGTTTAAAGAAAGATTTCGATCGTCGATTTGTAGTTTTGATGTTGTTTCGTGTGATTTGAGGTCTCGAGTAGGTTTGTGTCGTGTATTGGGAGTTGTTGGTTGGTTGGATGAGGTCCCGGGGGACTGGCGTGTGTTTTGGAGAGTCTACGGGTCATTTCGCCACGTTGAGCTGCTATTTTCTGAGGTCTAGTGCGCCCTTCTTCGCACTCTTAAGGAATGGGTAGTTCGCGAAGAGAAAAATGGGAGAACCGGGTCTGTGAATCGCGTTCTCGGAGGCAGATTCACGTTCATGAAGAAGAAATTTCTGCGACACGGGGTTGTCTTTGAAATCTTAGATCTTGCAATCTATAAAGGATTTAGAGGTGATCAAAATTGAAAGTTATAGCCATTGGTGTCTAGTTTTCAGAATATGAAACTCTTTGTCTGTTGGAGGGTTGTAGACAAAGTTAAGACCATTATACTAGAGCTTGTCTGGAGGAGTTGGGCAGCTTGCTCTTCGCGATTGGTTTTCCGCGATCACGATGAGCAATTTTGAGCTGAGAAAAGTTGTGCTTCGCTATTGCAAAACATTTTTTGTAATCGTGAAGGGGTAATACTTGGGCAGAAGCTGTATATCGGAGGTTTGACTCATCTTCACCTCATTCCTTCCATGGGAGCCGACTTTGGAGCGATTTTGGAGTGCTATTTTCATCATCAAACTTTAAGTAAGTTATTTCAATACCATGTGACTTAAATACATGAATATCTATGGTAATTATGTTATTATAAGAGGAAAACCTAGAATTTGGTATTTTTAGATTTTTACCATAAAATTGGACATGGAATTAGGAATAACTCATATATTTTGAGTGGAGTTGGGAATTGTCATGAGTTGATTTATTATGAGTATTAGAGTATTTTATATAGGTTTGCACATTGTTTGACTAGTTTTGGAGCGACGAGCATCAGTTTGAGGTGTTAGAGTGGCGTTGGAGCTGGTTATGGATCTTCAAAGTGAGCTAAGTCTCCTATATAACCTTGTGAGAGGGAAGCTACCCCTAGGTGATGTAATTGTTATGTGATACTTGTTGTTGGGGCTACGTATGCACCCGGTGACGAGAGTCCATATGTAACAAATTCATTTTATGTCCAGGTAGGCTTAGGTTCATGCCATCCTATTGATATTAAGCATATTTTCATATTTTAAGATATTATTTACTCTGTGTTTTTACCGTTTTTAATTGTATTTTATAGTGTATATAGCCAACTTAGCTTGATTTTTGAGTTTATATTAATCGGGTGTTCATTTCATTGTTAGGAGCAATTAAAAATGAATTTTTAAGACAAAATTGAAGAAATAATGGAAAAGGAAGAAGATTTCTAAAATTTAGTCAATTAGGTGGAAAAAATAACGTCACCTATGATCCTAGTGTTGGCAATGGAAATTTGGAAGGCATCAAGATTGGATAATATGGACAAAGAATCGTGAAGGATTAACGTGGATGAGAAAAAAAAGCAGCATAAATTGAAATGAGATTGTAACGACCCGACCGGTCATTTTGCGTATAAGAATCCCGTTCCCTTAAATGAAACTTCCCTTAGCAGGCTATTCGTGCTTTATGACTTGCGGGGACGGGTAGTTCGGGATTTGAAAGTGGTTTGAGTGATTTAGGAACACTTGGTTCCTTAAGGTTGGCCTATTTGGCCAAGTTTGACTTCGGTTAACATTTTGAGCAAACGACCTCGGAATCAAGTTCTGACAGCTCTCGTAGCTTCGTATGATGATTTCGGACTTGGACGTATGTTCGGCTTGGGCTTTCGATGACCTGGGAGAATTTTGGCGCCCGAAGTGGAAATAAGGATTTCCTTATGTTTGAAATTTGGTTTGGGACGCGATTTTATGCTATCGAGGTCCGAACGGGATTCCGGGACCGGTAATAGTTCCGTCATTTGTGACTTGTCTGCAAAATTTGGGGTCATTCCGAGTTGTGTAGGTCGGTTCGACGCATCGTTATAGAAATCTAAAACTTGAAAGTCATAAGTTATGAATTCAGGGGTTTTGGGATGTGATTTTGAGTTTTAGCAATGTTTTGAGCGTTACGTAGGCTCGAGCAAGTTCGTATTATGATTTGGGACTTGTTGGTATATTTGGAGGGGGCTCGGGTGGGCCCAAGTGCCTCCTAGACACCACAGGAGGCCAAAAACCAGCAAAAACAACTGCTGGTGCAGCTGTTGCTGGTGTGAACGCAGGTGCAGTTGCCAGCTCCTGCGGTCCCAGCCTCGCAGGTGCGAAAACCCCTGTAGGCAGACCTATTTAAATGCCGAACTCGGGTTCTTCATTTTTTCTCATTCAAGACTCTATTATAGAGCTCCTAAGCCTTGGAAAACCTGCCCTTGATCCATTTCCAGCAGAGCTAAGTAATTTCCTCTCCATCTTTATAATCTAGTTCATGAACTTCCATAGAAATTAACTACAAAACATAGGAAAATTGGGATTTAGGGTAGTAAATTGGGTTTTTTGAGAAAATGGTGAATTACCCAATTTTTTATTTGAATTCAAGTACAAATCACGTAATTATGATCCTTAGGCTTCGGGTAAGTGATTCCTTCGAGAATTTTCAAAATTCGAACGTGTGGGTCTAGGGTCGAAATTTCAAAATTCTTCAAGAATGCCTAATTTTGGGTTTATTGGTTAATTCTTTTTCTTTGAACTTAAATTGATTCACTTACGCTATATTTGGCTAGTTGCGAGCCATCGAGAGTAGATTTCGGAGATTCAGGCACATCCTTGATCCGAGGGGTGATTTCGTCGCGAGGTGAGTGTCCTTTCCAACCTTGTAAGAGGGAATTGTCCCCTTAGGATCCTTATTTTCTATGTATTTATGTTGTGGGGGCCGCGTACGTACCAAGTGACAAGAGTCCGTACGTGGCGACTATATTGTTATGACAGGTAGCTTTAGGACTCACGAGCATGCCTCTATGTGCCTTATTTGTATCTTGTATGTATTATGAGTTGTGGTCACTGTTGAGATAATATGGAAGGGTGAAACAATATGATTTAAATCCCAGTTGGCTATCTGTGATATCGGCACAGTCCTGTTGAGTTTATAGTTAAGTTGGTACACATGTGCATCTTTATATCGAGTCAGCCCACGTGTCGCAGGTATGATTCGCGATCGTGGGGAGCTTTATATCGAGTCAGCACACGTGTCGCAAGTATGATTCGCGACCGTGGGTAGCTTTATATCGAGTCAGCACACGTGTCGCAGGTATGATTTGCGATCGTGGGGAAATTTATATCCAGTCAGCACACAAGTCGCAGGTATTATTCGCGATCGTTGGGAGCTTTTTATCGAGTCAGCACATGTGTCGCAGGTATAATTCGCGATCGTGGGTAGCTTATGACCTCAGTCTTTATGACCACCCTTATGACTCCGACCGGTTATCTTGTTCTGGTATTGTGTTATCACTTGAGTCTAAGTCACTTATAGTGGGATTGACAGGTATTGTGTAGACGGAGAATTTGGCATTGACAGTTCATTTTCAGTTGTTATTTGGATTACATTATTTGCTCATGTACTAGTTGATTTCTGCTTCACATGCCTACTGCTTTAGCCATATCTCTTTTATATTATATTGCTAGACCTTAGTGAGTATTTAGTCGACCTCTCGTCACTACTCCTTCGAGTTTAGACGGGATACTCATTGGGTACATATATGTTTATGTACTCATGCTACACTTTTTATGCATTCTGTTACACAAGTACCTTCATAGTACAATGATTGTCTTGGAGACACTACTCGGGCTGCATTCATCCGGAGGCGTTCCGCAGCTGACAGAGTCTCCTTATTTCTATGTTTTTATATTGTACCTCTATTGCCTTTGTCCCATTTATTTCCCGGACAAGAGTTGTATGATTGTATGAATTCTTAGAAATTGCTCATGTCCTTGTGTCATCGGGTTCTGGGGATGTGTTGGTATTTCTTTCGTTATAGTAAGTTGATTTCCTGCCGTATTTTGATTTACGTAAATTCAAATTACTTGGTTATGAAGTGTAAGAAAGACATGATTTCAAAAATATTAAGCAGGAAGGTATTTCAACTGATTAAGGGGCTGGCTTGCCTGACAGTAGTGTCCGGCGCCATCACAACCCATAGGTTTTGGGTCGTGACAACATGGTATCAGAGCTCTAGGTTCCCTAGGTTTTACAAGTCATGAGCAAGTCTAGTAGAGTCTTGCAGATCGGTACTAAGACGTATGTACTTATCTTCGAAAGGCTACAGGGCTGTTAGGAGTACTTCCCTTCTTAATTCCTCATCGTGCGATTTGATTTCCTTAAGGCTTATACCTATGTTTCCTCCGTACTCGATCTTACGCTTCACGAAGCGCTTGTTGTGAATCAATAGTTTGAAGAATTGTAATAGTGCTACGGATGTGGTGCGAGATGTTTTCCATGTGTAGCAAGTTAGGGTTGTTATTGTTACCCCGCAGGAGATTATTGTGTTGCTTCAATTCAGTGGTCGTGTTACTTGGAACCGTGATGTTGTGATCAAATTTTTATTGTGTCTTCGAATGGTTGTCACGCGGTGTTGGTATGATTGTTGAGTGTTTGTCCGTATGTAGGGATGGTGAATGAATCGTAGGGAGGTCATGTCAGAGTGTGATTTCGGGATTTCGGCATTTTAGTTTCGGCAGGGAAAAGGTAACTGGGGTTATGAATGGTCTGGTTGGGTTGACAAGTAATAAGACTTGGTGATTCAAGTGAGGTGGAGTACTCACCTGTAATAAAATATCGTCGTCATTGATCGAATATAAGGTGTTAAGTTTGTCGGTGCTATGGTTTCTTCGGTTGCGCGGGGTCAGAGTATTGTGAGGAAGTATTGAAGAATGCAGTTAGAAGTGGTGCAGAGGCTCAGTATTGGCTATGTATTGAGGATGAAGGCGACTCGAGGAAGATGATCTTCGTAAAGACTTAAGGTTGTGGTGATCTGCGAGCTTAAGAGCTACGGAGAATGTCATTGAATTGAGGCAGCAAGAGGACATCATACGATGAAGGAAGGTATGTGAGGAGTGCTAGACGGCGGTGCCAATTCCAAAAGATCGGGTAGAAGGGGAAGGAATGTCAGGTAGCACATAAGGGGATGAGTTGGGCTAAGTGGGAGAGCGGCAGCTTAATGGTGAATTAGAAGATGTTGTAGCGCATTTTAGTAGAGGTCCAAGAGGAGCGGACGGATTGGTAAATTTGGTAAATGTGTGTAGGCTTAGTATGGGGGTCTTGATGTTATAGAGAGTGTGCATGACAGCGTAGCGGTAGGTGGCAGTTGTTAAGTTTCCTCAGGTGGGTAGTGATATGTGGCTATAATTCATGGTTTAAAGCATTATGTGCCTTACATTTTATGTGCGTTAATGATAAAAATACACGTCGTATGTGCATAATGAAGTATATTTCATGTGTAGGTGAATTGGAGATGGAAGCCGAGCTAAATGGATGTATAAACGTCAAAACTACACTCAAGAGTCAAAAAGGAGTAAAACTAGTGAGACCAGGCGTTTGGGGGCCTTTGGCCCATAACGCCAGGCCTGGCCAAGCGTTAGCCAGGCATTTGGCCTGTAACGCCTGGTCCCTGATCCGGCCCAGTCCTAGTTTTGAAGGTTTTAATTGTTTCCTGGTTTGACTAGGAGTATCCTACACGTTTAGGGTTTGTCCCAAAATATATAATAGACCCAAAAACACAACTTTGAGGGGGATTTGACGTGGAGGAACACACACCACGCTTGAAGGAGGCTTCTACCTAGTTTTTCTTCTCTTCTCTTCCTTTAATTTCATTGTTTATAGTTCTGGAGTTTTGGGTGCTACATGAACGTTGTGGTTTGAAGCTTGAATTGTTCTTATTATTTTATCATANACTATCTACGAATCTAGGATTGAACTCAGGAGAGGGAATTCTAGATTGCATATAAGATTGAGTAGAGCAAGATCTTAACCGTTCAGGGGAGCGGATTTGCGGTTAGGATAGGATTATACCTAATCGTCTTGATTGGTTATTATACGGGAATTATTAATGCGTTCTTGTTAATCTTAATTTCATAGGAATATAGGCGTTAGGTTAGCTTGAATAGGCGAGTTGTACTTCGGGAGAAGGTTACGAGCAATATTAACCTCGTCAATAAATAAACCAGGTAAATTAATCATACGATTTAAGTGGAAAACTCAACAGGATTGTTAGCTAACCCATAGCTCTAGAATATCAGATCTCATTGAACTCGTATCTAAAATCTCGCCAATTATTTCGTTAGTTTCATAGTTTACTATTCTAGATTAATTTTAGCTAAATATTCATACTTTAGTGTTCACTTGAATAGATTAATTGTTTGGGTTTAATATAGTTGATAGTTAATCACAAGTCTCTGTGGGTACNACCAACAAGTTTTTGGCGCCGTTGCCGGGGACTTAGAAATTAACTATTCTACTAGATTGAATTTTTGTTTTTGTCTATTTAAGTTTTAATTTTTTTTATTTTTTATTTTTATCTTAATTTAATATTTTACTATCTCTCTTGACATGGCATCTTGGAATGATAATTGGTCGAATAGTGGTTATTCTTATTACGACGATCCTTGTCCATATTGTGGAGGACCACACATGTGGCAATATTGTCCATCTCAATCTAATGTGTGGAATTTTTGTAATGTGTGTGGTTGTCAAGGTGGCCATTGGGATGGTTTTCCTGATTCTTAATATCCTTCTCAGAGCTTTTATTGTAATGTATCTAATAATGTTAATGAGTTTGATAGGAGCAAGGAAGTGGAGGATATGGAAAGCGTGGCTCGTATTATGGACTTGATGAGACAAGCAGCGGAGCAACAGAACATGATAACTAAGCAACAAGTTCTTGACGCCTTAGCTATCAAAAGACTCCAATCTAAAGTGGATGAATTAATGGCCAATTTCAAAGAAGAACCTCAACTCGACGAAGAAAGCGAGTTCTCACCAGAAGATAATTTTGAAGAAGCAGATATAATGAGCCAGTCTTGGCTAGAGGAACAAGATCAACTAATAAAATCTCATGAGTTTCTTCGTGATGGTCTTTCAAATATGATAGAGCAACGGATAGAAGGAAGAACTGAGCTCAGGCAAGAGATAGACTAATTTGGCGCAGATATCCATGACATGCAGGCTGAATTGAATAAAAAGGTTGAGGTGTCTGATGCCCTACCATCAATATTTATGGACACTTGCCAGGTTGTGGAGCGGAAAGAAGAAATCCAAATATTCGACCAAATTATTAATGATGTCAAGGTTGATGAAGAGTATAAAATAAAGGATGTAAAAAATAATGCAGTTTTTGAATTGGAGCGTATTGGACCTCATTCTAAACACTTTTCAACATTGTGTTTGGTTGGTGACATGGGAATTGATCCACTCGAGCATATAGAGGAGTCAATCGATGAGGAACAAAGTGTTTATATTCTGAAATTTTTGATGTCAAGGAGATAAAATGACATCCCTCACCTAAGGGCCAAGAAGTGCAAGATGCGATACCTACGGTTTGGTTCCTTTATTTTTATACCACCACCCCATGAACGTGACAGAAAAATTGATGCAAAATTGGGGACGCAATTCATATCCTCAAAGTGGAAGGAAAAGTGGTGAAGCAGCAGAGTCGTGCCACGACTATAAATAAGGCGCTTGTTGGGAGGCAACCCAACCTGTATATCTTTTCATTATTTTTTAGTGTTAGTTTTGTGTTGTTTTTATTTTGCAGAGTTGGGGAAGTCTGAGTACCCAAAAGTTGAAGCTGAGGGGCATGTTTGAGCTTAAGTGTGGGGTCATCCCGACTCTAAAGATTAAGAATCATGTCCGAGCTAGGACCGAGGGGGTCTCAGGGAGTATTTCTCACCCTTGTTTTAATATTTTTCTTTGTGATCATTCATCGAGGACTATGCATAACATAAGTGTGGGGTGGGGAAACTACTTTCTGAGGTGTAATTGTATAAAATTATTGTTTTTTAAAAAAATCTCGGATTTTTCCCAACGATGGATCTGTTGGACAATTTTCTTGAGGGATAAAGTCCGATTAAAAAAACAATTCCAAAAAGATTTTTTGTTTTTTTAGGATAGGTAGAGAGTATCTCTTGGTTTTTCTTTGGGCACTGGTTCTTTTCCAAAGGTGTAGCTTGAACCGGCGACTTTAATTTTTTTTTTTTTGAGTGGGCAGGAAGAAACCGAGTAACTTAGAAATACCCTATGACATGTTTGATGCCGGCATATCAGGTTATGACATACATTCTGCTTTCCCTTATATTTGGTTTGGCATGTGATGTCTGAGAAAAAATAAATAGCCTATTTTGTGATGCCTTAGCTCAGTTGCTCGACTTGTATGCTGCATAGTGTAATATTGCTTAATTCTCTCAATTTTGTGTGCTTGCTTGACTTGAGAGTTGAATAAAACTGTTGTGATTGAGTCATGTGCAATGTGTGAGTGAGGTTTAGTGATTTTCTACGATATCATGTGTATTCTAGAACTTGCCCCGTGTGTTAATCGAAGCGAAATTGTAGGTTATGCTAGTCTAGGAGATGACATAGGTATTTTGTTGCTTGATCATGGATGTGCTTGTCACATAAAAATTAAAAATTCCCCTTGCTAGCCCCTTTGAGCCGTTTGACCTTTTCTTTGGTACCCACATTACAAGCCATACTCCTCTTTTGTTCTTAAATTGAGATTTTTGCACCTTTTCCTCCTAAGGCACTTAGTCGCTAAAAGAAGTAAGGTGAGATATTGGGGATTAACTTTTAAGTGGATCCATGGAAAGGCTTGTTAGTGCAAAAAAACAAATTGTATTCAAGATGTCACTAGCCATTGAATCTTCATGCATGGAGTGTGTGTAGGAAAGAAGGAAAAAAATAATAGTAAAACTATGTACAAAAAGATACACACCTCCAAATTTTTATTAATTTGTTCTAGTGAACATATAGAAGTGCTTAATTGAAAAAGGGCTATGTTGAATATGAATTGTGGCAAGGGAATTGGTTGAGAAGAATATGTGTTGATTTGTGAAGGTAGTGTATTAAAGTGCTTAGGAGGGTTAGTCACTATTCCTAAATATATCCTACCCGTCCCTTAGCCTACATTACAACCTTAAAAGTCCTAATTGATCCTAGATTTGGCTAACTTGAATTAGTGGAGATCTACACTACGGGCAAGCTTATGGTACGACCACGGGATGCATATGAATTCTTTGTGAGAGTGAGGGAATTTGTTCAATTGTGTGATGTCCTTAAATTATGTTCAAAAGCATATTTGAATGTGTGGACTAGTTATATTCACTCTTTTGTTGTTGGTGAGGGCACATGATCTCATGAACGATTGGTAATGTTGTAACTTTCTTGTTGAGTAGGTGCGTGAATTGAGAGGGCTTAGTAGTTGCAAGGTTACTATTAAGGTTGGGTGGTTGCAATTAGGTTGTTGGTATGATTGATTAAATTATTATACTTGGGCATGTTTAAAGAAGGGGAAGAATGTGAAATTTTGTATGTTCATACTTGATTGCCGGTATCGATCATAGTTAAGGGGTAAGGTGTGTGACTGAAAAGTAAAATACTCCTTGACAATGAAATGTGTACGTGTTGAAGGGTAGTAGATTGTCCCATTGCTCGAGGACGAGAAAGAGTCTAAGTGTGGGTGTTGATGTGTGGCTATAATTCATGGTTTAAATCATTAATTGCCTTACATTTTATGTGCGTTAATGATAAAAATACACGTCGTATGTGCATAATGGAGTCTATTTCATGTGTAGGTGAATTGGATATGTAAGCCGAGCTAAATAGATGCATAAACGTCAAAAATACGCTAAAGTGTCAAAAAGGAGTGAACCTGGTGAGACCAGGCGTTTGGGGGCGTTTGGCCCATAACGCCAGGCCTGGTCAGGCGTTAGCCAGGCGTTTGGCCTATAACGCCTGGTCCCTGATCCGGCCTAGTCCGAGTTTTTAAGGTTTTAAGTGTTTCCCGGTTTGACTAGAAGTATCCTACACGTTTAGGGTTTGTCTCAAAACATATAAATAGACCCAAAAACACAACTTTGAGGGGGATTTGACGTGGAGGAACACACACCACGCTTGAAGGAGGCTTCTACCTATTTTTTCTTCTCTTCTCTTCCTTTAATTTCATACTTTATAGTTCTAGAGTTTTTGGTGCTACATGAACGTTGTAGTTTGAAGCTTGAATTGTTCTTATTATTTTATCATATTGGTTTATTTATTCAATCTTCCGCTTAATTATTTGATTGTTTGAACACCAATTGAATACTATTTATGAATCCAGGATTGAACATGGGAGAGGGGATTCTAGATTGCATATAAGATTGGGTAGAGCAAGATCTTAACCATTCAGGGGAGCGGATTTGCGATTAGGATAGGAATATACCTAATCGCCTTGCGTGGTTTTTATACATGAATTATTAATGCGTTCTTGTTAATCCTAATTTCATAGGAATATAGGCGTTAGGTTAGCTTGAATAGGCGACTTGTACTTCGGGAGAAGGCTACGAGAAATATTAACCTCGTCAATCAATAATCTAGATAAATTAATCAGACGATTTAAGTGGAAAACTCAACAGGATTGTTAGCTAACCCATGACTCTAGAATATCGGATCTTATTGAATTCGTATCTAAAATCTCACCAATTATTTTGTTAATTTCATAGTTTACTATTCTAGATTAATTTTAGTTAAATATTCATACTTTAATGTTCGCTTGAATAGATTAATTGTTTCGGTTTAATTTAGTTGATAGTTAATCACATGTCTCTGTGGGTACGATATCTGGACTTAAAATCCTATATTACTTGTCGACCACGTGGACTTTCGTGTGCGTTTGGGACCAACAGGTAGTCTTCAATGAGTAAGTTAGCGGTGGTGGAATTTGCAAGTCGGTGAGAGGTCCGAGTGGCTAGTCGGTAGGAGGTAGAAGTAGTGAATGGTGTAGGAAATTCAAATAGTCAGGGAATGCCAACGGGGGGATTCAGAGGAATTGGACAGATTTGGGTTGAGCAAGGTTATGTCGAAAGGAGAGAAGGGGTCTTCGCAGTGTTTAAGGTGGTGCAGAGAGTAGCTTCGGCTAAGTGGGGGAGTCCCATCACCTGCACTCGGGTTGTAGGCTTGTGTTTTCATGTGATTGCGGAACGTCGGCATATATGCAAGTTGTACGGTTAAGGGAAAGGAGTAAAGCGGAAATTAGGCATGGGATTTGATAAATATAGGCAAGTTGGTCCTATTGAACGAGGGTTAGGTTTTGGGAGATTCAGAATTTTGCTTAAGGCATAAGCGAGATGTAAGGGTAGTGACTCAGTCACGTACTTCATTGAGGGGATGTTCGTGTGCTAGAAGGACCTTGGAGTTGATTGTATTCGGGGCCAGTCAGAATGGGTAACTCGCAGCAGCGGTCCTAGTGAGTTCATAAATTTGAGCACGCGGTGTTTGAGGGTTGAAGACGACAACATGATTAAGAATGGAGCTTTTGCAGCGTGATTTCTGGGAAGGGGAGAATGGTTGGAGTGTTCTGTCTTATTTTCAATGTGCAGAATGGTATTGAAAGAGAGAGAAATATACTCCGGGTTGTAGAAGCTTACTTGGAGGGTATGAGACGGGTTGCGGGATTTAGGCAGCATGGTCTCGTGAATCAAGGTCACTCGGGATGAGTGAGGGTTGAGTTTGCCATGAGTTGAAGGAAGTTGCTACTATTTCTGAGGCAATAAAGATGATTAAAAGAAGACAGATTGGTTAGCCATGTATGAAATGGCACATGTACATCAATGATCAGTTCCTTCGGTGTGATTGAGTATGTGTATGGTCTGTGCAGATATGTGTGGGGCATGTCGGCTATCGTAATAGATTTCAGTTGGAAGCATTCAAGTGCTATGGCCTGTCAAGTGTAGGCGGGTCCCGGAATGTTTATGGTGGTATAGACCACTACTTAAGGATTAGCATGTTGGGTGATGGTGAGAATTCACTTGTGTGTTGTTATGAATCTATTGAATTGAGGTAAGTAAAAAGGGTTCCTAGGTAATGAAGTGTTCACCCTAATAATGGTTCATGAGTTATGATGGAATTTTTGCGCTTTATCATATTTCCATGTCAGGTGCAATAAACAGTAGGGGAATGGAAGTAAGAATCGAGATCGCGGTTTGGTGTTCATCCGTAAGTCATAAGCTCAGAGGAGCTAGGGCAAAGGATTCGAATGTTTAGAATAAGCTGGTGTTATCTTCAGTTTCACCTGAGATCGATGTTCGGTGGAAGAGGGTTACATCCTGCTGATGGGTTCTTGAATTGTTTTACCGCGTTATGTAGTCGGTGGTATGGGTGTATAGACTGGTTTCCTTGTGTGGAAGGTTGTGGGAGCCCGACCATGGGAAGATCGTATAAGTGTGGCATGTAGCCACCCGAGATATTGAAGATTTAGACCAAGAATAAGGAAGGGCGATATTGCTTAATTGAGAACTTAGGCCTGAAAGGGGGTTCAGTTCACTCGATTATGGATTGTGGGGGTGTCGGTTCCGGCTATGATGGTTGTCCTTGTGTATTACGAGAAGAATCGGGGTATTGTGGACCAGGTGAAGCTATTAGCTAAGTTCAGTGCAAGCGGAATCGATTTGAAGTGTGTTACTGGATCTAAAATAAAATCTTGGGCTTCGTACAGGGCAGGTGTGTTCACTTCAGTATAGCGCTTCACGGAGAAAGGGGTGTTGGAATATCAGATGTTGTCTCGTTTTTGTTGGTTCAGGTATATTGTGAATGTGCCGTGTGAGTTGTGAAACAGTTTGATAAGGTCGTGTGAATTGAGATTCCGCGTAGTGATATGGTTATGAGAGCGGAGCGGCTCTTGAGATTCAGGTTATATATCGCACCTCAACTGTTATTTGAGTTTGTAGCCTGTGGCTCTATCAGTCTCCCCAGAATGGTATTATGAACTTAGTGTGCCTGTGACCGGTATTCATTGATTGTAATAATGAGCAATTCAACTCCGTGTTTATCTCTTTATGTAAATTTTATGATGGGATCGGGTGGTACGCCGCCACGGGTATGTTAGTTGGATCGGGTGGCGCGCCGCAACAGTGTGATGTTGGGTAAGGCTCCTATAATTATTTTCCTTGTGTTTTAACTTCCTATGTTTTTAGGAAGAGGTTTATATTGGTTGTGTGGGTCGAGTAGTCCTTTCCTAAGTTATTTCTTATGTAACATGTTCGAGTTGTGGCCTAATTTCGCATTGTGGCATCGTGTGTAGCTATTGGTCATGTCTGGGAGGATCGGCTGTCTGAATAGTTCGCACTGGGTGAGACGAGGTTATTGGTTCAGGGGTCAAGTGCGATGAGATTTTGGTGAAGTAAACTACAGGACAATCACCACTATTTGGTCTGCAATGAGATGATGATCTATGTCAAGAAAAGGATTTCAATGTTTTGTTAGCTCTGCAGTCGGTTGGGAGTATCTACGCCTTCTCCGCTAGGGTTGTATCGTCAGCATTATAGCGTGATATGTGTTTATATCTTATAAGGTGCATTAAGAGCATCATATTCGTAGAATTTTGGCTATTAAGGTTCAGAGAGCGTCATTGTGGGCAACAAATGAGCAATGTAGTGTATGATGTCGTTTCAGCAAAAGTACGCAGTTGTGTTCTGGTGCCTCGTGTAGTAATTGATACGGTATTCATGAATCAGAGTAGGCATGGCGGGGAATTTCAGAAGTTGGACTTGAGTCCGGGATTTGCTGTATGAATAAAGAAGGTCATCGTAATATTTTATCAAGTTTATGTGTTAATAAGGGGTTGTGTAAGCACGGCAGGTGCACGAGGTGTTGGTCAGTGATTCAAGCATATCAAGGGAAGTTCTTGGAACGTTTGAGGACGAACGTTTGTTTTAAGTCGGGGAGAATGTAAAGACCCGAGAAGTCATTTTGCGTACTAGGATCCCGTTCTCTTAAATGAAACTTCCCTTAGCAGGCTATCCGTGCTTTATGACTTGTAGGGACGAGTGGTTCGGGATTTGTAAATGGTTTGAGTGATTTATGAACACTTGGTTCCTTAAGGTTGGCCTATTTGGCCAAGTTTGACTTCGGTCAACATTTTGAGCAAACAACCTCGGAATTGAGTTCTGACAGCTCACGTAGCTTCGTATGATTATTTCGGACTTAGGCGTATGTTCGGCTCGGGCTTTCGATGAACCGGGAGCATTTCGGCGCCCGAAGTGGAAATCAGGATTTCCTTATGTTAGAAATTTGGTTTGGGACGTGATTTTATGCTATCGAGGTCCGAACGGGATTCCGGGACCGGGAATAGTTCCGTATGGTCATTTATGACTTGTCTGCAAAATTTGGGGTCATTCCGAGTTTTGTAGGTCGGTTCGGCGCATCGTTATAGAAATCTAAAACTTGAAAGTCATAAGTTATGAATTCAGGGGTTTTGGGATGTGATTTAGAGTTTTAGAAATGTTTTGAGTGTTCCACAGGCTTGAGCAAGTCCGTGTTATGATCTGAGACTTGTTGATATATTTGGACGGGGGCTCGGGTGGGCCCAGGTTCCTCCCGGACACCACACGAGACCAAAAACCAGCTAAAACAACTGATGGTGCAGCTGTTGCTGGTGTCACCGCAGGTGCAGTTGCGCAGCCGCAGGTGCGGGACCGCTCCTACGGTCCCAGTATTGCGGGTGCGAAGGTTCCGCAGGTGCGGTTCCTTTTCCACTGGTGCGGTCTCCAGCTCCGCAGGTGCGATCCTCAGCCCCCTCGCCCTTTTCCGCAGGTGCGACCCATTTCTCGCATGTGCGGGACTGCAGGTGCGGTACCAAGGTCGCAGGTGCGAAAACCCCTGTAGGCAGACCTATTTAAATGCCCAACTCGGGTTCTTCTTCATTTTTTCTCATTCAAGACTCCACTAGAGAGCTCCTAAGTCTTGGAAAACCTGCCCTTGATCCATTTCGAGCAGAGGTAAGTAATTTCCTCTCCATCTTTCTAATCTAGTTCATGAACTTCCATAGAAATTAACTACAAAACATAGGAAAATGGGGATTTAGGGTAGTAAATTGGGATTTTTGAGAAAATGGTGAATTACCCAGTTTTTGATTTGAATTCAAGTACAAATCACGTAATTATGATCCTTAGGCTTCGGGTAAGTGATTCCTTCGAGCATTTTAAAAATCCGAACGTGTGGGCCCGGGGTTGAAATTCCAAAATCCTTCAAGAATGCCTAATTTTGGGTTTATTGGTTAATTCTTTTTCTTTGAACTTAAATTGATTCACTTACGCTATATTCGGATAGTTGTGAGCCGTCGAGAGTAGATTTCTGAGATTCGGGCGCATCCTTGATCCGAGGGGTTATTTCGTCGCGAGGTGAGTCTCCTTTCCAACCTTGTAAGAGGGAATTGTCCCCTTAGGATCCTTATTTTCTATGTATATATATTGTGGGGGCCGTGTACGTACCAAGTGACAAGAGTCCGTACGTGGAAACTATATTGTTATGACGGGTAGCTTTAGGACTCACGAGCATGCCTCTATGTGCCTTATTTGTATCTTGTATGTATTATGAGTTGTGGTCACTGTTGAGATAATATGGAGGGGTGAAAAAATATGATTTAAATCCCAGTTGGCTATCCGTGATATCCGCACAGTCCTATTAAGTTTATAGTTAAGTTGGTACACATATGCATCCTTATATCGCGTCAGCACATGTGTCGCAGGTATGATTCGCGACCGTGGAGAGCTTTATATCGAGTCAGCACACCTATCGCAGGTATGATTCGTGACCGTGGGTAGCTTTATATCGAGTCAGTAAACGTGTCGCAGGTATGATTCACGGCCGTGGGGAGCTTTATATCGAGTTAGCACACGTGTCGGAAGTATGATTTGCGACCGTGGGGAGCTTTATATCGAGTCAGCACACGAGTCACAGGTATGATTCGCGATCGTGGGGAGCTTTATATTGAGTCACCACACGTGTCGCATATATGATTCGCGATCGTGGGTATCTTATCACCTCAGTCCTTATGACCACCCTTATGACTCCGGCCGATTGTCTTGTTCTGGTATTATGTTATCACTTGAGTCTAAGTCACTTATAGTGGGATTGACAGGTATTGTGTAGACGGAGAATTTGGCTTTGGCAGTTCATTTTCAGTTGTTATTTGGATTACACTATTTGCTCATGTACTTGTTGATTTCTGCTTCACATGCCTACTGCTTTAGCCATATCTCTTTTATATTATATTGTTGGACCTTAGTGAGTATTTAGTCGACCTCTCGTCACTACTCCTTTGAGTTTAGACGGGATACTCACTAGTTACATATATGTTTCTGTACTCATGCTACACTTTCTGTGCATTCTGTTGCACAGGTACCTTCATAGTACAGTGATTGGCCTGGAGACACTACTCGGGTTGCATTCATCCGGAGGCGTTCCGCAGCTGACAGAGTCTCCTTCTTTCTATGTTTTTACATTGTACATCTATTGACTTTGTCCCATTTATTTCCCGGACAAGAGTTCTATAATTGTATGAATTCTTAGAAATTGCCCATGTGCTTGTGTCACCGGGTTTTGGGGATGTGTTGGTGTCACCGAGTTCTGGGGATGTGTTGGTATTTCTTTAGTTATAGTAAGTTGATTTCCTGCCGAATTTTAATTTACGTAAATTCAAATTATTTGGTTATGAAGTGTAAGAAAGACATGATTTCGAAAATATTAAGCAGGAAGGTATTTCATCTTATTAAGGGGCTGGCTTGCCTAACAGTAGTGTCCCACACCATCACAACCCATAGGTTTTGAGTCGTGACAGAGATGAATGTAAAAGTTTGGCAGAAAAGCATACTGTCTCCAGCGCCACGGTCAGCGCTGGGCGCTGTCCTGGATGCTGGGTACGAGATTTTCCTACTTCATTCAGGACAAGGTTATTTCGGTCCTACACGACCCCAACACATATAAAAGGTGTCTTAAATCTAATTTGGAGGGACGCTAACATACTTTGAAGGAGCATTCACGTAGAGGAACATACACCACGTTTGAAGGAGGCTTCTAACTAGTTTTTCTTCTCTTCTCTTCTTTTAATCTCATAGTTTATTAGTTCTAGAGTTTTTGGTGCTACATGAACGTTGTAGTTTGAAGCTAGAATTGTTCTTATTATTTTACCATATTGGTTTATTTATTCAATCTTGCGCTTAATTATTTGATTTCTTGATCACCAATTGAATACTATATACGAATCTAGGATTGAACTCGGGAGAGGGATTTCTAGATTTCATATAAGATTGGGTAGAGCAAGATGATAACTCTTAAGGGGAGCGGATTTGCGGTTAGGATAGGAATATACCTAATCGCCTTTCTTGGTTAGTTTACAGGAATTATTAATGCATTCTTGTTAATCCTAATTCCATAGGAATATAAGGATTAGGTTAGCTTGAATAGGCGACTTGTATTTCAGGAGAAGGCTACGAGTAATATTAACTCTGTCAACCAATAAATAAGATAAATTAATTAGACGATTTAAGTGAAAAACTCAACGGGGTTTTTTTCTAACCTATAACTCTAGAATATCGGCTCTCATTGAATTCGTGTCTAATTTCGCCAATTTGTTTTCTTTAATTTCTTAGTTTGCTACTCTAGATTA
This sequence comes from Nicotiana knightiana, assembly GCA_005239525.1. Lineage (NCBI taxonomy): Eukaryota > Viridiplantae > Streptophyta > Magnoliopsida > Solanales > Solanaceae > Nicotiana > Nicotiana knightiana. The sequence continues at coordinate 22,542 of ML426906.1, read as the reverse complement.
ATTTTAGTTAAATATTCATACGTTAGGATTCATTTGAGTAGATTAATTGTTTGGGTTTAATTTAGTTGATAGTTAGTCACAAGTCTCTATGTGTACGATATTTGGACTTACAATCCTATATTACTTGTCGTCCACGTATACTTGCATGTGCGTTTGGGAGCAACAAGATTTTGGCGTCGTTGTCGGGGACATAGAAATTAACTATTCTACTAGATTGAATTTTTACTTTTGTCTATTCAAGCTTTTCTTTTATATGTATTTTAATTTAATATTTTATTATCTTTGTTGGCATGACATCTTGGAATAATAATTGGTCGAATAGTGGTTATTCTTATTATGAAGATACTTGACTATATTGTGGAGGACCACACATGTGGAAAAAATGTCCATCCCAATCTAATGTGTGGAATTCTTTTAATATGTGTGGTTGTCAAGGTGGCCATTGGGATGGTTGTCCTAATTCTTATTTTCCTTCTCAAAGCTCTTATTGTAATGTTTCTAATAATGTTTATGAGTTTGATAGGAGCAAGTAAGTGGAGGATATGGAAAGCGTGGCTCGTATTATGGAATTGATGAGACAAGTAGCGGAGCGACATAACATGATGATCAGGAAAATAGCTGAGCAACAAGATGAAAATCAAAAGGCTATGCAAAGGATTAGTGCAACACTCATGAAAATGAAGACCGAGGTAGAGGAAGTGGCCGAAGAGAGCGAGTTTACACCAGAAGATAATTTAGAAGAAGCAGATATAGTAAGACAATCTTGGCTAGAGGAACAAGCTCAACTGATAATATCTCAGGTGTTTCTCCGTGATGGTCTTTCAAATATGACAGAGCAACTAATAAAAGGAAGAGTTAAGCTCAGGCAAGAGATAGACGAATTTGGTTCAGATATCCATGACCTGCAGCCTCAATTGAATAAAAGGTTGAGGCGTCTGATTCCCTACAACCAACTTTTGTGGATACTGGCCAACTTGTGGAGCGGAAAGATGAAATATAAATATTCAACCAAAATATTATTAATGATGCCAAGGTTGACAAAGTGCGCAAAGTTGATGATGTCAAAAATAATGTAATTTTGGAGTTGGAGCGTATTAGACCTCATTCTAAACACTTTTCAACATTGTGTTTGGTTGGTGACATGAAAATTGATCCATTCGAGCATATGGAGGAGACAATGGATGAGGAAAAAAGTGTTTATATTGCCATACCAAGGATACAAAACGACATTCCTCTCTTAAGGGCCAAGAAGTGCAAGATGTGATACCTATTGATTGGTTCCTTTATTTTTAGACCACCGCCCCAGGAACGTGATAGAAAAATTGATGCGAAATTGGGGGCGCAATTCATATCCTCAAAGTGGAAGGAAAAGTGGTGAAGTGATGGCGTCGTGCCGCGACGTTAAATAAGACGCTTGTTGGGAGGCAACCCAATTCTATTTTTTTTCTTTTTCTTTTTGTTTATTATTTTTTTATTGTGTTATTTTTATATATATTATTTTTGTATTTTTTTGGAGTAGGAGTATGGATTCAAAGAAAATAGGCATGTGCAAAGCGAGCAGGTGGTTGAAACTGAGTGTGAGGTACCCACACAAAAGAATCACACCTGGGAGAAGTCTGAGTATCCCGTGAGCTACCAATTATTCGGCCATTGGCCTACCAGGGAGTCTCTTTTACCTTCTTTTTATTTTTAATGTGCATTGAGGACATTGCACAATTTTAAGTGTGGGGTGAGGAGATTGTCTGGGTGATTTTTGTCAAAAACTAATTTAAAAAAATAAAAAATTGAGAAAAACATTTCATAAAATATTGGACTTTTCCTGTCGATGGATCTCTTGGACAACTTCCTTGAGGGATTAAGGTCCAATGAAAATTTAAATTCAAAAATATTTTATTTTTGTTTCTAGTTAGTTTTACTTAGATAATAATCCCCCTTCGTTTTTCTGTTTGCATCGGTTCTTTTCCAAGGGATGTAACTTGAACCTGGTAAATTGTTTTTATTTTTCTAGGATTAGATTATTATTATTATATTTTAGGAGAAGAAAAAATTTTGTGACTTGTTTGATACTAGCATATTTTGACCCAAGCTTGAGTAGTACTTTCCTCTGCGTGCTTGAGTAATGAATAAAATAGCATACTTTTTGACACCTAAGCTCAGGGTTGTAACCCTGTATATACCTTGTTCTTATTTTGTTGTTCGCTATGATCCTGTCTATCTTAGAATAGTTGATCTATCTTGATTGATACTTGTGCCAATGGTGAGAATTTTTTACATATATTCCATGTTTTGCACTTGCCCTGCATGTTATTGAAGCGAAATAAAAGTGTTGCTCAGTTTAGAACATGGTACTATGCTTTCTTTGATATGTCTTGTGAATTTTAGCCTGTTCGGATATTGTACCACTAGTTATCCCTTTGAGCCTGTAGCCTTTTGTTTGGAAGACGTATTTTTACCTTGATATTTTTGTTGAATCCCTAGTTTTTGCACCCTACTTCCTTGAGCATTGTTGCTTAGACTGTGATATTAATTGATAAATTTGAAGAAAGGGATGATTAAGTGAAAAATGGTGACCAACGATAGCTGAAAAGTGATGAAAATGTTCTCTTGAAAGGAATGTGACATGAAAAAAAAGAGAAAAAAATTATTTTTAGAAAAATGAAACGTTCTTGATATGAGGGAAGTACTTGTGAAACACTAGATGAAGAGTGTCGTGCCCTCTTTTTCCTACCGCACAGGTCAGGTACGGTGAGATCGGGTTTATGACATTCTAGATAACTCCTTAAAGGAAGAGGTTTAAGGAAGAGTCGCCCCCTAACGATTTTATAGTGCGTTAGGGCACCTAGAGTAAATAACTCATGAACTAGTTTGCATTACCAGAGATTGGGTAAGGGCTTGAAGTTATCCTAAGGGGAAGGTGTTAGGAAACCCTCAAGACCCACAACTGTAGGTCCCAGCCAAGAAGTTTTGTGAATTTGAACAAGATAGCAAATAAGGCTAATATAAGAGGGGATTTCAAGCAACTGAAAAATATTTAAAGGGGGTTTTGAAAAGAGACATGATAGTAAGAAATTTGAAAAAAAAATGTCCTAGGTTTAAAGTAATACGGATCACATCAATGCAATACCCGGTATGTCACTCCTCGGAGAGAGGCAACACATGGTATTAGCGCACCAGTCATCATATCCGTATTCTACCCTTCCCACCATGTGAAGGTATTTAAATTGCATGTGTTGGTCGCGAAAGCTTATTGCGTGCTATTACTCGTCACATCCTATAAGTCCTGGAGGATATTTAAGACTACTAATCCTACAAAGTAAGTACTAGGTTGAACCCCCTAGGCTTTAAAAAGTATAAAATTCTAAGCGACAGGTAAAACATATAGGACTACAGATATGGCAACACATAAAGGGCAGTTAAAGAGGCTCACAGATCCCTCCACAAGTAAGGCATGTACATAGCACGTCTCAAACACAACAAAGGTCTCAAGGACGGAGTTTAAAACATGAGTTTTAAGCGGGAAAACAGTAGGTTTCAGAAGCTTTGGTTTTCAGAAAACTCAGTAATAAAGCAGGAAGTTAATTAAAACAGAGCAGTTTAAAGAAGAGGAATTGATTAGCAAAAAATCCAGTAATTTAGAGGTAATAGCAGGATTTAAAAGTGCACAGCAGTTTCGATTGAGTTTTCAATAGAACGGATGAATAGCCTTTAGAAAACCAGTAGCCAGAAGTAAAGCAGGAAAAAAAAGTAATTTCAAACAAGAGTGACTTACTTTGAAATCAGTGATTCAAAATAAACTAAGAACCAGTAGTTTAAAAGAGTTTTAGCAAAAAGAGAGTGAGTGCACAGTTACAGAGACCAATAATTTAGAAAAAATGGAGCAAGGGTTCAAGCAAAAGAAAGTGATCTTGTAAAAGGGAGAATTTATTTTTAAAAATCTATTAATTGCTGGGCATGCAGGAGTAGAAAATAATGACACACAGCGAGGTTCTCAGAAAAAGACTGATTAGTTTTACAGATCATTAAGCAGGAAACAAAACGATTGATTGGGTTTTAATAAGTATTAGACCTAACGTTTGCCTAGGTGGGCGTACACATTGCCTAATTTTTGTGTTGAAAGGTGAGCATGCAGACTTTAGTCCTGATTTTAAGGATGTGCAGGCTAATATTCTTGAAGAAAAAGTTTTAAAACCTTTATCCACACTTTTAGCAAGATTACTAGATTAGAACATTAACTAGGCGTTTAACAGGGTACAATGGAAAACAGGTACTTTGAAAGTAAAGTCCTAAAGAGCAGGATATCTAATGCACATAGGAATACCTAATGACATAATTTCTAAATGTGATGCTTATGGAAATGCAGCAGCCATTATCACTTGTTATAGTTATTAACCGTGAACAAGGCCCATAAAATGACAGGAACATAATAGACATACTGGAATAATAACCTAAACATGATTTTATAGCATGATATGCATGTCCTAAACAGGATACTATTGCACGCATAGGGAAATGAATCCTATAGTCATGATTTCAACCCATCGTTATGCTAAACATGCATAGTCACCCTCTCACATTCACTACCCAGCCCCAATTAATCATTTACAAATTATTACAAGCCAAATATAATAAATTACATCACCAAAGGAAAATAAGAAGCTACTTCTATAGGGAGCCTTAAATCAGGCCCATTCTTCCAACCTCAATCCTTTCGAGTTTCACAACCTTACATGGTCTGGGTGCCACAAAGCTCCCTAAGGTCCTCGTAGGTCCCTGGCCAATACCAGCACCCAGATACAATTGCCAAAATTGAGCATGTGCAGTGTGGAATTACCAACCATCAATATGTCAAAGTTTAGAGGGAACTCAGAGGTTCCCTAAGCAATGCTCACACTGAGGGGGTAGAACCTAAGTTTCTAGGAATAGTGTGAGGTGCTGGGAGTGAGTTTAAAAAAGGGACAGAGTTTTGGAAAAAGACAGGATCCGATTGAAAGAGTTTGTAGACTGAAGATTCATTTAACAGAATAGTTAAGAAAACAGTAGTAGTATTTAAGAAGAACAGATCAAAAACAAATCCGGCAATGCAAAGACAGTGGGGATTAGGGATAAACAAGTCACATAATAGGCAAGAGAAGACACAGAGATTCAATAAATTATTTAAACATAACTGCCTAAATCAGAGAGGTTCGGGGGATAGATAAACCACATAATAATCAAGAGAAAGGTACATAGATTCGGTAGACTTGTAGACATAGTTGCACAAATCAGAGAAGTTCAGGGGATCGGGGGGGGGGGGGGGGGGGGGGGGGGGGGGGCACTATAGTTAAACAGGATGTTTGTACAGCATAGTATATGCATATAGGAATAGACTAAACATAAGTAGACATGATTAACTCAGCCAAAATACATAAGTCTCAAAGAGATGAAACATGGTAAGTATAAATAAAGGAGAAGCAAGAGATTAATCACATGCTGAACAACAGAAATATAAGTAAAGCAAACCAGGAAGGTGACAAACAACAATAATGGTAAACATATTGGTTTGATGCTGGAACAATAATCAGAACATACCAGTGAGCAAGATGAGAAAGAATAAGCAGAATGAAAGAGCAAGATGAGCACAATGGTCATCCTTGGCTTATAGCCGGCTAACAATAACCAAGAGCAAAAGAGAGCAGTGGTAGAGCAAAGAATTTTGTAAGAGAGAGTAAGTTTTAGCACAAGTCTATGTGTGTCTCATTGAAAGACATAGAGTATTTATAGTTGAAAATAAGTGGTAAGAGGTAAAACTAAGAATCACAATGGCATGGTAATAAGGAAGACAGAATCCAATCAATGTAATAAGGATACACGGCTCCCTTAAATTATGGGATTCAAACTAAAAAAATGGTAAAGACATGTAGCCACATAAGGCAAATGAAAATCAGTACCAAGTTTTAAATAAGGAAGGAATTCGAGCATGTTAAGTGACAGGGGATTCGAAATTAATTAGCCAAAGAATCAACATAGTCATTCCCTTAAAATAAGGGATTCAAAAAATTCAAACGGTAACACATATAGGCAAGGTAAAAATCAGTCCAGACTTAATTAAGGAAAGAATTAGGTTCCCTAAGCAATAGAGTAATCAATTAAGAAAAAATTCAGAGATTCCAATCAAGGAGTGATTTATTGAAGTCAATCAATCTAAACAAACGCGTAGCACTTATCAAATAGGGAAATCAGCATCAATTAGAAGGGAATTATTGAACCCTATTTTTTAACATATAAATAGAGAGGAAAAATAGTCGTAGCAACAGGCAGGCTTGGAAATATTGACACACATATGAAAATAATCACCCAGAGGTGAAGCAAGTGGGTAAAAGACTTAACAATAACTTTTTTGCATCATGATAGTCATAGAAGACTTAGCAAGAATCAAATATTCAAGCCAGCATGAAGAAGTGAACTTAGAAGTCTAAGAAATTAGGGTTTTCAACATAAAACGAGTTAAAAGCAGTAATAACATAGGATCAGTAGATACAAGGGAAAAATTCAAACATACAGGTGAAACCAATTTAAACCAGTTTAGGAAAGACTTAGAGAAAACCCTAATTTTAAAAAAATACTCAAAAACGCTTAAAGATCGAGTTGAGAATAATGTAAAGCATAAAGGAATAACACTATAAAGAACAGAGCAAGATACCCCAAGAAAGCAAACTATATCATAGATACGAAAGTTTTCCTACAAAAAGGGCTGGCTATTGCCAAGCTGCACTAACAGTTAATTTTCTTGTAGTCTCAAAAGTTTTCCTACCAAAGGGGCTGGTTTCAACAACCCATAAGGGACGGCTTTCCAAGCTACACAACTCAGAAAATTTGTGTACTACAATCAACCCAACTGTTAAAACTCAGAAAACATTTGTACTACAACAAGCTAACTTTCTTAGAGTATTCTTACTCTATTTTCATACATGGACCGGCCTTTCCATCCATTTTGAAATAAATAACAAGAGAGAAATTTAGAAGGAACTCATATGTAATATATCACAAAGGTTTTCAAAGATTACAAGATAATTTAAAGATGATCTTACAACTACTACAAGGCCTCCTTTATATAGGACTAGGAGGTTATTACAAGACAAACCTGCATTAAAATAAACCTATCTTACATGGAAAACTTATCTACAAGTGGGTGCCTTTTTACATGTGAAGGACCTTAGGAAAAAACAACTAAAAGCTCCTGGAAACATGTGACATGGGTGAAATATACATGGTTTAGCATGTGACAGGTTCTGGAGGCATGTGAAAGCATGTGAAAGTGGGACCCAACTGGTTTGGAAGGATGTGAAATTTTGTCTTGGCATGGGTAGATGATTATTTAGGGCTTTTTGGTTGGTAATGTAGGATTATGGTGGGATTAACAAGGATTTAGATAATTGATCTTCCCGGTTTTTCTTCTAGGCATCTTTTCAGAGATCTTGTGTAGTAACGCCTGGAATTTGTCGGTTCTTTTTCGGCATGTTCCTTATCCTTTGGATTGTAGGATGTGATCCGTAACCTTAATCTAGAGATTTCTTACGTGATCTTTTCCCGGATGATTTCATACGGAGTTTGATATTCTTTTGCCGATTCTCGGACTTCTTCCAAATGAGGATGACTGCTGGTATAATTCCAACTTGCCCAATCTTTTGGCCATATTTCATTCGGGATGCACCTGTTTTGCTGGAAGATAATTCTATGTGCTTCACTTTATTCTTCTTCCATAGATAAAATAGACAAGGGAAATTTCCACCAGAATGACGCTTCTGCTTGTGCCTGGACTTTTCCATTAATGATCTTCACTAGCCTGTGAAACATGAATACCTTTGCATTGTAGGAATCATTGAAACATTTTATCTAATATCTTCTAGGCTTGAACCATAATAGAAACACTTTAAGAGCTGGCTCAATTTTGTCAAAATCTTTGAAGACATTGCACTTGAATTCCATGAAAATGTAGAACTGATGACATAGGTACTAGAAAAACCATAATAATTCTAGTGGAAAATCCTTCGCTTGAGCTATGAATATATGGCAGAACGGATATTCTGGATTGACTCCATATGGCTTGAGAATGGATCCTCCATGTTGTCGGAAAATCTGGAGCTCATAATAAGTCATTCTTTACATAATAAATGACGGATCAAAGGGATCCATGAGATTGAACAACTCCGGTGGATGATCCGTTAGCTTCAATGGACTTGTTCTTGGTATATTTGAGAACATGAAAATCTGATTGGAAATTCTTCTGGTCGAGATAGAAAATCTGCGAGAATATTATCCTTTCCTTTGAGGTGCCTTACTTGGAACTTGTATGGAGAGAACCAACCCACCTGAGAGCTTGCGGATTGGGAATAATTTTTGCATTCAATTGGATCATCTTTGGGAAAGCCTTCATATCCATCTCTATCAGAAATTCTGTGTGAATCCGGAAAAATTTGAATTTCTTGATTCTAATTTTTCTTGCAAGTATTTCCTTGAATGTGGAGTGATAATGTTGCTCCGCCTCTTTGAACTTTGCGCTGGCATATCCGCATATTTTTCTCTGGCCATCTTTTTCTTCAAATAGAACGACACTCCAATACTCATTGCTGGCATCACTCTGCAGTATCTTCTTACCGTCTGAAGGGATGTAGAGGGACTTGACATTTTTTGAAATCTCTTTTATTTCCCTGACTGCTTCATCTTGCTTCTTTCCCCATGATGGAGCATTTTGCTTGAGCATGTCTGTAAGTGGAGAAATGTATGTAGAAATATTTGGTATGAAATCTCTCACATAATTTACTATATCCAAGAACTATTGGATCTGCTTTGTTGTGAGGTTGGTATTTGGAAACTTGAGTAGTTCTTGACATATGTGTGGCCCTGGACTCTATGCACCTTGGATAAAAATGCATTCCAAGAAAATCAATCTCCTTCTGTGCAAGAACCATCTTTTTTGCTGAAAGCATGATCCCGTATTGTGTTATCAATGCCTCAAACTGATGAAGCAAATTGACATGTTCCTCCAATGTATTGCTAAATAATAGGATGTCATCAATGTAAACCAAAGAGGTATGGAGGATTGGCTGGAATATTTTTATCATGGCTTTTTGGAACAAGAAGGGTGCAATTTTTAATCCGAAAGGCATGACCTTCCATTGGAAGTGATGATCGGGGATGCAAAAACCAGTTTTAGGTCTTTCTTCAGGGTGAATTCCCAATTTNGTCTTTAATCCGAAGGGCATGACCTTCCATTGGAAGTGATGATCGGGGATGCAAAAACCAGTTTTGGGTCTTTCTTCAGGGTGAATTCCCAATTGCCAAAATCCAGATTTTAAATCAAACTTGGAAAAATATTTGGCCTTGGCTAAGTGGGAGAAAAGAGTGAGTTTATTTGGGATAGGGAATTTATCATCTTGGAGGAAATGGTTAAGTGGCTGGTATTTAATGACTAACCTGAGTTTTCCTCTTGTCTGCTCAGCTCTTTTGTTGACATAAAATGCTCTGCATGCCCATTGTGAATCAGATGGCTCAATTAGATCAAATTCCAAAAGTTCTTCACATTCTTTCTTTGCAAGCTGGAGATGATCTGGATTCATGCCTGAATGACTTGCTTTTGTTGGATTGATGTTTTTATTCTTATTGAAAGGGAGCTTCATGAAAAATTCTTCATTTTTCCATAACGGGCTTTTCTCTTTCTTCACAAAATCCTTGTGGGATTCTACACATGAATGCTCAATGAGATTCTGCTCAATCTCTTTGATTTGTTCATCGTTGGTGATTTGGAATAGCCTTGGAATCTCAGAATAAGGTTTGAATTGCTTCTTAAAAGCTATCCCGTTCGCATTGATCTGGAGTTGATCTCTAAGTTGTCTGTAAATGTCAAACCCAACAATAAGATCTTTTCTTGGCACATCGGATCCTATCAGCTTGGCCCTGTGCTTCAATCCTCGAAAGAACTCGATTGTGACTGGATGCTTTGTGATGACAGTGGTAGTCAGGATTCCATTTGATGCAGTGTTGAAATCCTTAAAGTGCGGCACTCATTGATCTTTAGGGAGAACAACAGGATTTATGAGTGAGGAAGCAGCTCTAGTGTTGATGAAAGCAATAACTCAAATCGGTTAATCCCATTTAGATGAATAGACTTTGAGTTCTAATTGAAGAACGACTGCGAGTGCGTTGATCTCCTCTCGGGCATCGATCTCTGGTTCTGAAATTTGATAGTTATCATTGTCTTGATCTTCATAGATATCCAGAGAGAAAAGAGTTTCTTCACTAGGTTCATCATCCATAGAGAATATAGATTCAAGGTCCTCCTCTTTTTCGAGATGTATGCTAGTGTAATCTTCAATCTCTTGAAGGAGTTTAACAGATCTTCTTGATTGAGGACAGTTTTTTGCGAAATGTCCAATCTTGTGGCAAATAAAGCATCTGTTTTTCTTGTGAAAATTCCCTGGTCTTCTGCGTCTGAAATATTTTGTACGTCTCTTGGACCTTGATTTTCCATCTGAAATTCTTGGCCATCTCAAACTCCTGAATCCTTTGTGTCGCCTAGATGTTTTGCAGGAACATCCTGATCCAGTGATCAGATCGAATCTGCGACATGCTTTGTCAAGCGCTGGATTGTGTTGGATAATTTGTTTTAGGGCTAAGCGCTTTGTAAAAATGTCCTCCAGTGCTACAAAAATAGCTTGCCTGATGTAGCCGACTTGTGGGACTATTGTTGATTGAAACTTCTCTTCAATGATGGTCATTGGAATGGAATAGACAAAGGCTTGCTTCAGGTTGATGTCTCCGCCGATTTCAAAGTATATCTTTGCCATTTTTTGAAAATGTCTGTCAATGTCATTTCTGTCGAATGACACACACTTCATCTCGAAGAGTAGTCTTCACATTTTCTCCTGTCTTTGGCTAGTATCTGCGTAGAAAACTTCATGTAGGATCTTGATGTTGAAGGCGAAATCTTGGGATGTAAGAAAAGTATTTTTGTCTTGAATCCCAAGTGAATTCCACCAATCCCTAAGGATTCTTGAGACCCGTGAAGTTAGTTCTGACATGATGATATAGTTTTCTCGTTCCACTAAATTTATTGTCACCATCCAAGTATATAAGTCTTGGATCCTTTGAGGCCATTTTTAAACTTTGACGTCGTCTAAGGTTAAAGTGTGGAAGCCAGTTCCAACTGGTTTTGACGCCATGGGTTCCTGTCTTCTTTCCGGTATCGGTTCACCCATCATGCCTTCTTGATCCTCCTCTACTTCAGATATTTCTGGGTCTCTTGGTTGGCTCACAAATATCGGGGGATCATCTTCTTCAGAAGAGTTTTCTATGGAATCATTGCTTGATTGAGAGCTTTCTTCCATTGTATCATCGTCAGAGGAATTTAGAGATTCTGACCATGTAGTATCTCCTTCTGACTTGTTTCTTGGCTGGGATACATAGAAGTCTAGAATCTTCTGATCAGAAATCATTAGATTTTCAGGGTTTGAACCTTTTGAACTTTCTCCTTGGCCACGCCTCTTCTTGNTTCTTTTAAGGGTTGGGTGAAAGAGATAGGATGGTGTGAGGTAGTAGGAAAAGTAGAAAAGGTGTTGTCCATTTTTGGTGGGGAATATGCTTGTGTTGACATGGGTAGAAGGTAGGTTTTTAAGGGAAAAGTGGGGTTTTTTGTGACTCAAAGAGGTCATTTCTCAAAAGTTGGATTTATTCTTTGAGTGAAATCGTCTCTTTCTGTTGTTGTTGAAAGAACTGGAAAAGTGAAGTTCCTGGCGGACAAATCTCATATTGTAAATTTTCCAATCTTAGCTCCAAGGCTTTGATTAGTCCTGCATGCTGAGACGATGTCTGCTCCACTTTTTTCTCAATTGTTTCTACTTTGCTCATTAACTTGTTTTGTGTATGGACAACGTTCTTGATGGTGTTTCCAATATTGTTGAGCACTTTGTTTTGGCAGATGGAATTTTTTGATTGCCAGTTCATTGTTGGTTCGATGTCACTTGTTGGGGGTTTTTCTCCAGAAGGTAGCACAATGTTTTTCTTGGGGACTTTTGGAGCGTGACTAATTAATTCCTTTTCAAAAATTTGAAGTGGAGGAAAATCTTGGGTATGGCTAGAATTGGAAGGGCTCATCATGAATATTTGTGGGTGTGTGAATTTTTGGGTTGATGGAGTTTTAGGTTCAGGTGGCTTTTTGGATTCTGGGTGATTTCACTATCTTCCCAATTTGGAGAGAATTTTTCTGGTAATTTTGGCCATTCTTGGGGTTTGTAGCTGACAAAAAATTCATATTTACCTGGACGGCTTAGTGAACCAATTGAAGGGTCTTTATTTTCATATCTGGCTCGAAACTGCTTTTCAGTAGCTCTCCCCTTTTTCGTGGGTTTTGGTTTGGTCTCGTTGAGGCCAAATCTTTCCCAATGACGCTAGTGGTGTTCATCATATTCTTGAATTGGATCCAAACAATCTTGGCAATCGCAGTCGAGATCCCAAGGGCAGTGTCCCGTAAAAGGGCATTTGTACCACCAAAATCTTTTTCCTTCTTTGTTGAAATGTTGACACCAGTCATGTTCTTCCATGATGCTTTGTATATTCCAGAAAAGTTCTCTTTCAGGGTCAGGGTCAGGATATTTGTCTTTGGGTTGGATCATTTGACAAGAAAAGATGGTTTTATTTGTTTTTTTGAGATGGGAATGGTCAAAGCTTATGGAAATGATTTTATCATTTCTTTTGGTAAAACTTGGCTCACCAGATTGTACAGGTTCTTCTGGTTCCCTTAACTTTTCATAACAATATTCAAGAGTAAAGCATTTTCTCCTCCGGGAAGGAAAATATCCATATCATGATTTTGGACTCGCCATACCATTTGGTGATGAAGAGTGGCTTGGATAGAATCTTTGGCTTGTGGGGCACCTTGAATTTGGACTTGGATTTTTAGTGTTTCAGTTAAGTATTGATTACAAAGGGACATATTGAAATTTGGAAAAATAGTTATGAAAATAGTCCCTGCATTTACGATAACTTCTGCAGTACCCAAATTTGCATGTTGGTACTCCAAGTATCATGTATCTAGAAGAGAAAGTCGAGCAACAACAGGTTGACCTTTTCTTCCATGGTAAGTCAGAGCAATTAGGATAGCACCAAAATGGATATGGGTAAAACTTTGATCTCTCCACTGTCTAGGAAAACCATCTGGAATTTGGAGGGTAATAAATTGTTCCTCTCGAGTGGCAAGAATAGGATGCTGGTCAAGTTTTGAGGCAGCAACATATTCTGTGACTCCTTTTGGTCTATGTTGGACTAAGGAACGAATTTAGGTCCATGGTGAAAATGATATTTTGGCAAAAGCATAGTAAGGGTTTATGAGGGGTAATTCAGTGGAAGATACTTTTTGTTCATCGGGTAGTATATCGACTTCATAGAGATAATCATATTTTTTGGACAAGGTTTTATATAGAGTAGGAGACATATTCATTTTTTCTAGGGAAGAGGATGATGGAAATGACTGAGACATATCAAAACTAGGGTTTTATAAGAAACCAGAGAAAAAATAGGAGAACCTGCCGTGAAACTCAGGGACAGTGGTGGTCAAGGCATGATGATGTCAAAACCCCACCGGAGAGGTCGGAAACAACCCAGGCAGGAGCTCCAGTAGTGGGCTGGACAGGGTCGAAACCATCGGAAGCTTCATATATGAAGTGAACCGGAGAAAGGAGGACTTATGGAGGCTGGTGGTCGAAAGGATGGTGGTCGGAGGTGGCCAGAGAAGGGAGGCGCTCCATCGGAGAAGGAGGTGAAACAGGAAGGTTCTAGAGATAGTAGAGAGAGAGAGACCAGATAGAGAGATGAAAGGTCTCGAAAAAATGAGGGGGTCTAGGGGGGTCGTATCAGAGAACTGGAGCGGTCCGCTCCTGCATGGTTGGTTGTTCCGGCCGAATTACCTGCAAATAAATAACAAGCATATATCGTGCATAATATAAATATGATGCAAGTTCCCGTTGGACTATGAATGTTGCTTTGGACAATTGAGGATGATGTCCTTGGACCATGATGTCCTGGGCAATGAATCGCTTGGTGCGGGATTCGCAGGCTATGAAATGACGCTATCGGGCCATGCAGATGGTGCCAACGAACCATGATGCCTTTGAATAATGATATGCAGGTTGAATAAAAGAGATCCTCAGGCCATGAAATGATGTTCTCGGGCCATGAAGATGGTGCCTTTGAACGAAGACGCCCTTGGACAAGTTGGCGATATTTCAGCCCATGAAAATGCAGTAATATGATGCTGGCAAGACAGAGCTTAGTCTTGAAAATTGAAGGGCAGAGCTTAGCCCGAAAGAAAAACGAAGTACACAGTGCTTTAGAGATAGAGATTAGTCTCAATGAAAAGGTAAATTGGAGGCAGAGCTTAGCCCGAAAGAAAGCATAAATAAGTGGTGATACAAGGGTGGTTGCTTCGAAAGGTAGATAGGAGCTTTATGCCATGGGATAAAATGCAGGGGAGGTAGCGTAGAACCTCGGAAGGCAGAATAGTAGCCTTATGCAAAAGCAGGAGATAGAATGCAGGAGAGGTAGCGTAGGACCTCAGAAGGCAGAATGGTAGCCTTATGCAAATGCATGAAATAAAATGCAGGGGAGGTAGCATAGAATCTCGGAAGGCAGAATGGTAGCCTTATGCAAATGCAGGAAATAAAATGCAGGGGAGGTAGCGTAGAACCTCGGAAGGCAGAATGGTAGCCTTATGCAAATGCAGGAAATAAAATGCAGGGGAGGTAGCGTAGAACCTCGGAAGGCAGAATGGTAGCCTTATGCAAATGCAGGAAATAAAATGCAGGGGAGGTAGCGTAGAACCTCGGAAGGCAGAATGGTAGCCTTATGCAAATGCAGGAAATAAAATGCAGGGGAGGTAGCGTAGAACCTCGGAAGGCAGAATGGTAGCCTTATGCAAATGCAGGAAACAAAATGCAGGGGAGGTAGCGTAGACCCTCGAAAGCCAGAATGGTAGCCTTGTGCAACGCAGGAAATAAAATGCAGAGGGAGGTAGCATAGAACCTCGGAAGGCAGAATAATAGCCTTATGCAGCGCAAGAAATAAAATGCAGAGGGAGGTAGCGTAGAAGCTCGGAAGGCAGAATTGTAGCCTTATTCAACGCAAGAAAAAAAATGCAGAGGGAGGTAGCGTGGAACCTCGGAAGGCAGAATGGTAGCCTTATGCAACGCAGAAAATAAAATGCAGAGGGAGGTAGCGTAGAACCTCGGAAGGCAGAATGATAGCCTTATGCAATGTAAAAAAAATGAAACGACAGTAAGAGTTCTTAGCTGATGATAACTTCGGCGATACGATTATGGTGAATAAGCGTTGTTTTCGATGATAATAAGCGTCGGCATGTGTGACGAGTTTGAGAGAGTGTCTTCGAGAGATACACGTCCTATAGGGAATAATATTACGTTTTGGGCTTTTGCCGTCTTGTGCTTGCATCCAAAGAAAATTATGAGTTCCTTAAAGGGGAGGGTTAGTTCGTATCCCCGGTGACTTGGCTTGTCTGCTTGATAATGAGGACTTCATTATATCACGGGGGTAGCGTTTCTAAACAAGCTGTTTTTGAGAAATACATATGCATGGTTTTATGAAAATATGATAGAACTTATAAATTAAAATAATTTTCTTTTGGATGAACCGACGACCATGACGCGGTCCAAGACATTGCAACCTCTCTTGCTACGGAATTTTGAGGGTCCTCCTCAAAATTATACCCCAGTTTGATGGGCGAATGCTTCTGACTGATTCTTGCGCGGCGATCGGCTGAACTTGCTTCAGAATTTTGAGGGTCCTCCACAAAATTCTGCCCCAGTTTCCATTCGTGGGGGGAAATGAAAATTTTATTAAGATGTGACCGAGTCGATAGGGCCGCCTACGTATCCCCTCTTAAACAGGAATCAGGTCAGTCGTAGTTAAATTTACAACATTGAGAAAAGCATAAAGAGTTACACATAGTAGCGCTTGACTGCATCTGAGTTGATTGGTTTTGGCTTGATTTCTCCATCCATTTCTGCAAGTATGAGTGCCCCTCCTGTCAGCACTCGATCAACCATGTACGGGCCTTGCCAATTGGGAGAGAATTTCCCTTTGGCTTCGTCTTGATGAGGAAAAATTTTCTTTTAACACCAGCTGCCCTAGTGTGAATCGTCTCGGCTTGAATTTCTTGTTGAAGGCTCTGATCATTCTGTTTTGTTATAGATGACCATGACAAACTGCGTTCTTTCTTTTCCCGTCTATGAGGGCTAATTGTTCATAACGACTTCGTACCCACTCTGCATCGTTGAGCTCATCTTCTTGCATGATTCTTAATGATGGAATTTTGACTTCGGCAGGAATGACACCTTCCATACCATAAACCAATATGTAAGGGGTTTCCCCCGTTGACGTGCAAACTGTGGTGCGGTAACACAATAAGGCAAATGACAGCTTCTCATGCCATTGCTTGTGCTTTTCTATCAACTTTCTCAATATCTTCTTGATGTTCTTATTGGCAGCCTCAACGGCTCCGTTCATCTGAGGTCTGTATGCTGTGGAATTCTTGTGTTTGATCTTGAAAGTTTCACACATGTCTTTCATCAAATCGCTGTTGAGATTGGAACCATTTTCGGTGATGATGGATTCTAGAACTCCGAACGACAAACAATTCGGTCGCGGACGAAATCGGCTACCACTTTCTTGGTAACGTCTTTGTAGGAGGCTGCTTCGACCCATTTGGTAAAGTAATCAATGGTCACCAGAATAAACATGTGTTTGTTGGAGGCGGCAGGCTCGATTGGTCTAATAACATCCATGCCCCAAGCGGCGAATGGCCACGGTGAACTTGTTGCGTTAAGCTCATTGGAAGGTGCCTTTATCATATCCCCATGTATATGGCATGGTGGCATTTTCAGACATACTGGATGCACTCCGTTTCCATAGTCATCCAAAATAACCAACTCGAAGTATCTTCTTTGCCAAAACAAAATCGTTCATATGTGGGTCGCAGGTCCCAGTGTGAATATCCTCCAATAATTTTTATGCTTCCTTTCCTTCGACACACCTTAGTAAACCCAAATCGGGAGTCCTCCTATACAGGATTCCTCCACTATGAAAGAAATTCTTCGATAATCTCCGAAGTGTGCATTTCTGCGTAGCGTTTGCAAGCTCTGGATATTCCCCTTTTGCCAAGTACTCCATGATATCATGAAACCAATGCTTTCTGTCTGTTTCTTCTTCAATATGGGCGTAGTTAGCTGGCTAATTGTGGATCCCCACTGGTATGAGATCAATAAAATTCTTATCTGGATGCTGGATCATAGATGACAAGATAGCCAATGCATCAGCGAACTCATTCTGGATTCTGGGGACGTGCCAGAATTCTATCTTTGTGAACCTTTTCCTCAACTCCTGTACATGATGTAGATAGGGAAATATCTTGGAATTCTTGGTTGCCCATTCTCCTTGTACCTGATGTACCAATAGGTCTGAATCACCAATCACTAACAGTTCCTGAACGTTCATGTCGATGGCCATGTTGAGCCCCAAGATGCAGGCCTCATATTCAGCCATGTTGTTGGTGCAGGGGAACCTGAGCTTGGCGGATACCGGATAGTGCTGGCCGGTTTCTGATATTAGGACTTATCCTATACCGACTTCTTTGAAATTTGCGGCTTCATCGAAAAACATCCTCCAACCGTCGTAGGATTCTGCAATGTCTTCTCCTAAGAATGACACCTCCTCGTCGGGAAAATACATTTTCAGGGGTTCTTATTCTCCGTCCACAAGATTCTCAGCAAGATGATCTGCTAATGCCTGTCCTTTGACAGCCTTTTGATTTATGTAAATAATGTCGAACTCGCTCAACAGGATCTGCCACTTGGCTAGCTTGCCAGTGGGAATAGGCTTCTGGAAGATGTACTTTAGTGGATCCATCCTGGATATGAGGTATGTCGTATATGCATAGAAGTAGTTCCTCAGTTTTTGATCGACCCAGGTCAGCGCACAGCAAGTGCGTTCCAACAGAGAATACCGGGCCTCATACGGAGTGAACTTCTTGCTGAGGTAGTAAATTTCTTTCTCTTTTCTTCCTGTCTCATCATGTTTCCCAAGAATGCAACCGAAAGCTCCGTCTAACACGGTAAGGTAGAGTAACGAAGGTCTACCTGGCTCAGGTGGTACCAAAACTGGCGGCGTTGACAAATACTCCTTGATTCTTTCAAAAGCTTTTTGTCAATCCTCAGTCCACCTGGTTGCAGCATCCTTCTTTAGCATCTTAAAAATCGGTTCACAAATGACTGTAGATTGTGCTATGAATCGACTGATGTAATTGAGCCTCCCTAGGAAACTCATAACGTCCTTCTTGTTCTTTGGTGGTGGGAATTCCTGGATGGCTTTGACTTTGGACGGATCCAACTCTATTTCCTGGTGTCTTACAATGAACCCCAGCAACATGCCAGCAGGAACCCCGAATGCACACTTTGCAGGGTTAAGCTTTAGATTATACTTACTCAACCTTTTGAAGAATTTCCTCAAATCCTCCATGTGGTCAGCAGCTTTCTTTGATTTGATAATGACAACGTCCACATATACCTCAATCTCCTTGTGAATCATGTCATGTAATATAGTAGTCATAGCCCTCATGTAGGTGGCCCTTGCATTCTTCAAGCCGAATGGCATCATTTTGTAACAGTACACTTCCCATGGCGTAATGAATGCCGTTTTCTCAGCATCTTCCTCATCCATCCAAATATGATGGTAACCAGCGAAGCAATCTACGAATGACTGTAACTCATGTTTGGCGCAGTTGTCAATCAGAATGTGTATGTTTGTCAAAGGGAAGTCATCTTTCGGACTGGCCCGGTTGAGATCCCGGTAGTCGACACAGACTCTGACCTTCCCTTCCTTCTTCGACACAAGTATAATGTTGGCTAACTATGTTGGGTATTCCACTACCCTGAGAACCTTGGCATTGATCTGCTTGGTGACCTCTTCTTTGACTTTCAAACTCATATCAGGTTTGAACTTTCCGAGCTTTTATTTTACCGGTGGACAGGCTGGATTGGTTGGTAGTTTATGAGCCACAATAGATGTACTGAGGCCAGTCATGTCATCATACGACCAAGTGAATATGTCCTCATACTCCTTCAAAAACTCTGTATATTCTTCCTTTTATGGCGGCGACAGATAGATGCTGATGTGTGTTTCTTTGACGTTCTCTGAATCCCCCAAGTTGATAACTTCGGTCTCGTCCAGGTTGGACTTGGGTCTATTTTCAAAATTCTGAATTTCCTTGACGATCTCCTCAGGTATATCATCTTCCTCTGATTCAATGTTCGTTTGTCGCGTTGTCTCATTGCACGTCACATTCATCGGTTCATCAAGGTAAGTAATAGTAATGTTGTATAGATAAAGTAATAGGAGAAAATAGTAGCAAGTAAATATAAGATTCATAAGGAAATTGGAAATGCTTTGATAAAAACGAATAATTATTTTGAACATTGGAGCTCTTATTACGGTAATTGAAAATGCGGAAAGGAAAGAAATTCATTTAGTAAATGAATGGTGAATAATGCTTGTTTTAGCCTGGCTACCCCGAGGCCCGGCGGGATTTGGTGGTCCTGATAGACCAGTTCTTGAGACGAGTTCCTCTACTCAATGCCTATATGGACGGACCTTCCTCCCCCTCCTCCTAGAGAACAATAGAGCAATCCATGTTCTCATCGTCTAGAAACAAGTTCCTCATTGCTGCCAGTGCCTCTTCTTCGTCGAACCCATAAATGACATCAGCCTGCTGGAAAGTCTACTTCAAATGAGGTATTGGCTGCTCCAAGGGGTGATAGTGACCGCACCATAGGGGCGACCAGTTTTTTAATTCTTCCCATGTATACTCATACCCCATACCGAAAGTGGTACCATGTTTCTTGAGCTTGATAGGTTTGGGGATCCCCTGAAGGTTCTTACCGAGTTCCTTGCCAGGCTCATACCCTCGCCAATTCATCATACTCACAATATTTCTATCCCACAATTTGTCCTTGTCGACAGCGTTGACCCGCTCGATGTGGTGGTAAGTTCGTCCACCCAGCTTTCTTCTTCTGTCGATCAGAGGAATAGTCTGACGACTATAGATAGGGTTTCTACCGTCGTCGTGAATGATTACCTCCTGATGGTTCCACTTGAACTTCACCGCCTGATGCAGTGTTGATGCTACAGCCCCGGCGGCACGGATCCATGGTCGTCCTAATAGCAAATTGTAAGATGTCGGGACATCTATCACCTGAAATTCTTCCTCGAACCAAGTTGGCCCCATCTGTAAGCACAGACTGATCTCTCCAATGGTAGATCTTTGAGAACCGTCGAAGGCTTTCACGTTGATCGCTCCGTCCTTTATCTCATGTAGTCTCTTACCCAACTTCTTGAGTGTTATCAGCGGACATATGTTAAAACTGGATCCTCCATCGATAAGAATCCTGGTTATGAAATAATCTTCGCATTACATGGTGATGTGCAGAGCCTTGTTATATCCCAATCCCTCAGGTGGCAACTCGTCTTCGTGAAAAGTGATTTTGTGGCTTTCCAGCACGTGGCCTCAGCAGTAAGTATGTCCTAGCTAGATATCCTCCTTCGGCTCCTTCGGCTCCTTCAGCCTTTTTGCAGTCCTCAATCCTCTTGATGAACTTCTCCTCCAGTTCGACTATACCTCGCTCCAAGTACCCTAGCCTTCTTGTGGAGGTGACAGCCATATCCTTCCATTCCTCGATCAGCTTTTTGCTGGACTCATGAATCTGGTGATGATTATCCTCACATTCACGGAGCCTCTTTCGTAGATTGTTGAACTGAACTTGCGCTTCGACCTTCTCATCTATAACTCGCTGACGTTGAGCGAACCCTGGCTCGAAGTTACCTTCCATGTCTCCCTGTAGTCAACTTAGATAGTAAGGAGTACAATCGGCATGATACCTGTTTGGCTCGATGGTGTCTTTCTCAAGCACAATCTTGCAGTGCCACAAATGCTGAGCTTGGCACTTGTGAGGGCTGTCGTCATCCTGGAAGTCTGCCTGAAGGTGGCTCATCTTCTCAACCCTAGGTATAACCTGCCTCCTCCCTACTTTCCTCAGAACTCGAAGAGGGACGTAAGGGTACGTTACCCTCAGACCAATTAATATCATAAATGAAGTGTCTCGGGATCGGATGATAAACTCGTCTGTTGGGAACCATTCGAACATCCACTGAATCTGATCCTCGGCCAAATTCCCTAATAACTCAACCAATCCTTCGGCATTTTCCGGCTAAGCGAACATGTCTGGAATATAGTTCATTCTCTTTGGGTGATGGAAAGAGATGTGGTCATCCTTGATTCTCCGATGGATGTCTTGCCGGTTGTCACCCCTTTGCAGATGTTCAGTGAGCCAAAGTTGAAGTAACAAGTTGCAACCTTCGAAATTCTTCGCTCCTCGTTGACACATTTCTAAGGCTCGGTATATGTCTGCAATGATCATACGCATAATGCTGAAATCCTTCCCGTTGATCCATTCCATCAAAGTCTTAGTGAACATGGCCAACCTAGTGTGAATCCT
Organism: Nicotiana knightiana; assembly: GCA_005239525.1. Lineage (NCBI taxonomy): Eukaryota > Viridiplantae > Streptophyta > Magnoliopsida > Solanales > Solanaceae > Nicotiana > Nicotiana knightiana. The sequence continues at coordinate 952 of ML426906.1, read as the reverse complement.
CTCCTTCTTTGTTGGGAACACCATTAGACCCAAAAAATAGACCATGAAAGCAAACACTCGGTGATGGATGTGCCCTAGAGAAGTAAGGGCGAACTTGTCCTGATAAGTGCGGTAGGACTGGCAGCGACCATACCTCTCGTACAAATAGTTAAAGGGGATGTACGAGTATTTCAAGCATACCAAGTCTGAATTTTTTTAGACCCAACATTTTGAGAAAACCATGGCCCGTGCGGTTCTCAAGCATCAGCAATCCGGGAGATTCCCAAGCCTAACCGGCCAAACCCCGTATTTCCTCCAGCATGGGTGTCATCTCATTGTTTCCGAAGCGGAAAACCGACCGATCACAGTTCCAGAACAAGGTAGAAACCTCTATCATCATTTTGTTAGGCTGAATGTCCAAAAGAGAGGGCAGGTTGCCCAAGTGTTTTCTGACGAGTGGTTTGTCACCGGAGTGAAGATCCTCCCACCAGTTTAGCAATTTGGGGTGGATATTGGCGACCATGCCGAATCTGGGGATTTCGTGCCTCATTTTTGCAAAACAAAAAGGTTAGACCCTTACCCCCACCAGACTCGACTATTTAACATCAATAATTAGCAACGAGCATTTAGTTCTCCAAATAAATGGACAGAACGTGAGAACATCCGTTTGGGTTCCAAGGAAACCCAAGGGACTTAGGACAAGGCTATCTTAAAGGCTATCATTCGCACAACACATTAGCCTGGCTATGTTTGATCATGATGCATGCAAAATTTTAACAGAGTAAGGTTTCTATGGGGTTTTAGACCGGTACCCCTGAGCGGACAACTCAAGGGGGAAAGGCACGAAACCGTCGATTGCACTGCTGATCGAATAGTTTTACCGCAAATATGCATTTCCAAATTCAGGGGGTAATTGTTACACCCCATGTTTTCGTACGTGAGAGTACATCGTAAGTCAATTGATGTAAGCTCA